>JABUQX010018765.1:32500-36058 GCA_015478945.1 Trachelipus rathkii
CCACACACGGTGTGCAAGACGTGCGTGGAATATCTCCGGCGGTGGACGAAGGGCACGAAAACTTCACTGAAGTTTGGGATTCCGATGGTTTGGAGGGAGCCGTCTGACCATGAATCGGATTGTTACTTCTGCGCCATCGATACTACTGGCATCAACCGGAAGAATCGGAGCAGCCTCCAGTACCCCGACCTTCCATCTGCCCGCCGTCCAGTTGCTCACTGCGAAGAACTTCCTGTACCAGCGTGCAGAGAGCTTCCTGACAGCGACGACGAGGCCACCACTGCATATGAGGGAGGAGATACAGATGAGGAGTATGGAACACAAGATGGTCCGCAGCCCTTTTCACAATGTGAGCTTAATGATCTGGTTCGGGATCTCAGCTTGTCGAAGACTTCCGCCAGAAGCTGTTGGCTCCAGACTCAAAGAGAAAAATCTACTCGGTGAGGACGCGCGTATCACGTTCTTTCGTAGAAGGCATCAGGACTACATGGGCTACTTCTGCGAGGAGGAAGACCTCGTGTACTGCCGAGATGTCGCCGGTCTTCTTGCTAAACTCGGTGCTCCTCAATATGATCCGAGAGATTGGCGACTCTTCATAGACAGTAGCAAGCGCTCTTTGAAGAGTGTGCTCATACACAACGGGAACGAGTTCGCCTCAATTCCTCTTGCGCACTCCACAACTCTCAAAGAGAAATATGAAGCAGTCAAGTACGTGCTCGACAAAATCCAATATCAGCAGCACCAATGGATCATCTGCGTCGACCTTAAGATGGTGAACTTTCTACTTGGTCAGCAGTCCGGGTACACAAAGTACCCATGCTTTATATGTAAGTGGGACAGTCGAGACAGAGCCCAGCACTATGTGAAGAAAGAGTGGCCGGCGTGAGAGCAGTTAGTACCTGGGGCCAGCAACATCATAAACGAACCTCTTGTTGACCGGGAAAAGATTTTGTTCCCACCGCTTCACATCAAGCTTGGGTTAATGAAACAGTTCACGCGCGCTCTGGACAAGGATGGGAGGTGCTTCAACTACCTGTGCCGAGCCTTCCCTGGAGTCACCATTGAGAAGCTGAAGGCCGGCATTTTCGATGGCCCACAGATACGGCAGCTCATCAAGGACACAGAGTTCGAAAACTCCATGAACACGCTAGAGTGCGCCGCCTGGAGGTCGTTTGTGCAGGTGGTGAACAACTTCCTGGGGAACAAGAAGGCAGCAAACTACGGCACACTCATCAACAGCATGATAAAGAACTTCCAAAACCTCGGGTGTTTGATGAGTATAAAGATGCATTTCCTGTTCTCACACATGGAGAGGTTTCCTGAAAACCTTGGTGTGGTCAGCGACGAGCAGGGAGAAAGGTTCCATCAGGACATGCGTCAAATGGAGGAGAGGTACCAGGGGAGGTGGGACGCAGTCATGCTCGCGGACTACTGCTGGTCGCTGAAGAGAGACAACCCAGCAGCTGCTCACACACGGAAATCGAGGAAACTTTTGTGTCACGTAACGCTCATGTACATGTATTAAACTTATCAAATGTAATCGAGTATATAATAAATGAATGAATTTGGATACGTTGACTTTTATTTACCCAGGAAAACGGAAAAACCGAATGTTTATGATCCTCAGGAATTGGGTTTTTGGACGAAAAATAGTTTTTTTCTTAAATGTCTGTAGCGAACAAACCAGACCTGATTGAAAAAAACAAAGGGCATTTTCGGACTCAGCGCATCTCAAATAGTCTAATTCCGCTGGAAAACCCTGGACGATTTTCAAAAAAAAATTTTTTGTTACCCAGTGATAATTATAGTAATATGATTAGAGAGCCTATTTAGAGACCTTTTATTGGTTACTCGTTAAAATAAATAGACTTTCTATTAATTTGCTTTTTTAGCCCAGCAAAGAATACCCCAGAATTTTATACCGCACCGATGTAAGGAGTCAGGGTCTCCCTCGGCTTCGAGGGAACTACCGGAGGTGTCATTCCCCCTCCGGGGAGGGTCTCCGGAACCCCCGCTCTTTGGTATTTGGGTGTCGCGGGGGTTCCTCCGCCCCTCCCCTACGGGGTATGGAAAACGTTCCCTCCTGTGTTCCCCGTCGGCTCCTAAATTGCGGTGTAATACCTTTACAAATATTATATATAAATATACTATGTCTAGCCCCAAAGAAAAATGGCAATTTTTATGTTTGATTTTTACATTTTTTTACCACAATTTTGCGATGATTCAAAAATGTATTTCTTTTCCTTGTAACTTTTGCTTGGGTTTCAGATTTTTTTTTTTTTTTTTTTTTTTACAGGTTCTCAGAAAATTTTGCCAGAATTCCAACAATGTATTCCTTTTCACTGTAGCTATTGTAGTTTTTGAGATGCATGATGCTTTCGGGAAGCTGGCCTATATATATATATATATATATATATACCCCACACTTTAATATATATAATATATATATATATATATATATAGCATATATATATATATATATATATATATATACTATATATATATATATATATATATCTGCGTCTCCCTGTATATATATATATATATATATATATAAACCCGATCAATCATTTTGACCTCCTTCAGTTTTAATTTCATTTATTTGTATTTTTATTTGTATTTTATGATCATAACGATGAATTTAAGTGGTGATGGACATGACTCAAAATATAGGCCCTGTTATGTTTTATGACTCTGTCAGTTTTTTTTATACATATATGTATAACATATATATATATATATATATATATATATTAACATATATATATATATATATATATATATATATATATATATATATATATATATATATATATATTATATATATATATAACTATATATTATATATATCTTTCTTCTTCTTTCTTTATATATATATATATATATATATATAAATATATATATATATATATATATATATATATACTATCTTTATAATAACTTAACATATAACAATATAACAATAACCTTTACCACTGTATATATATATATATATATATATATATATATACTATAACATATATATATACTATATACATATGTTAACTATGTGATACTAACAATGAATTTAAATGGTAAGGACGATTCAAAAGTTCGAAATATTTTAAATATTTTTTTAAAGTATATTTCGGATAACCCGGCATCACCGGTGCATAAAATTAATATTAATTCTTCTTTTTGTTTTTATTTGACAAAAAAGTAAAGAAAAAAATTCTCAAACAATGTTTTTGAAATATATATGTTTTTTGGAGCTCTAGCCGATGGGGGACAGAGGGGACGAGGTCCCCCCGTCTTCCACCTAAGAAGCCCAGAGACCCCGACAACGTGGTATTTGGGTTGCGGGGGTTCCTCACGCCCTCCCTACGGGGGTATGGAAAACGTCCCCCTGTGTTCCCCGTCGGCACGAGCCCAAAATGCCGTGTAATACCTTTACAAATACTATATATATATATATATATATATATATATATATATATATATATATATATATATATATATATATATATATATATATATATATATATATATACTATACTCTTTCTTTATATATATATATAA
>JABUQX010018766.1:0-7500 GCA_015478945.1 Trachelipus rathkii
CTGATAGCTTTTTTAAACCATCAAGTATATAGACTTATTCTGCATCTTTTGTGATTTGCCTTTCACGTTACTCGAACAACTTTAAAATGCTAAGGCCTAAAATATCTAACAAACCGAGTTTCATTGCTGTTATTAATCGATATTTTGATTATTAATCCTAGTTATATACTGCCTATTATTGTATGTCTGTATTTATATACAATATCCCGTCGAGTAGCTGTATACATACTGTACTTTGATGCACGTGCATAAACCTCATGCTAATGTTATAACCTTGTTATCAAAGTTCATCTATCTCATTATGCTCATTATATCTAAAATTGGAATTCTGTACATCTTGTAACCTAAGTGTATTTTATGGTTGCATAACCATTTATATTCTGCATATAAGATGCAGTCCTTTTGTGGCTGTTAACACAAACAAACAATTGACTCATTATGTTTATCTGCCCATATTTATAATGATACGATATAATATATTAACTGCATATTATAAGCAAAATATAGTAGGCAATTTAGGATAAGTAATCAACAAAACCTTTGAATAAGACTTTATAGCGCAAATTTTACATAATGTAAATGAAATATTTACATAGTGGTAAGAGCTCAAATATAATTGCGGTTTAGCCTATATAATTAAACTCCTATAATCACATATCTCAAAGGGACAATATCATCAATAAAAATATAAAGTTTTTAGTAATATTTAGTTGTCTCTTCATATTATGTCAAATACATTTTCAGCTCCTTCACGACTATGGAATTGGAATATGGGCCAAACAAACATATATATTTTTCATCATAATATATATAATATGCTGCTCAGCGCTTGGTAATTAATTAAGTCAATATGTCTTGGTAATGTAGTCATTACCTAACTAGAATATTTACTGTGTGCCAGAGCTGATTAATAATAGTCCAGCTTAAAAGAACAACAGCCTTTTGTATTGCACAGCCCAATACATATCATTAAAAACTCTTATCATCTTGTCACCATGGCACATTTAATCCATTAAGCCTCTTAATATAGATAATATCTAACATGTTTAATTCTAAATAGATCACCATAATACATCTTTAATAATTATATAATTACTGTTATGAATAATATGTCAGAAACAATAAAATATTCATCTACTAACGATATGACTAAAATTATGTATGAGCACTCATTTACCTGTTTTAAGTTACGATAAAAATAAATACTTTTTTTATTTTAATGAGTATGATATAGTAAGCTTTGTGCTTTAATAAGCATCTTAATAATTCTATATTAAGATAATTATCCTTCTCAAAGTTCCTAATAAATATAACTTACCATACTTCAAATACTGCAACATTGATTGTCAGATTTCAGCTAGAGATATAAGTCCCTATCTTGCAAATAATAATCTTACGTGATCAATGCACTCATAAAACAGTTAAAAATATGAATAACTACAATCAAATCACAATACCCCCCGCGCCCATTATTCCACGTTAAACTATATACCTAAAATAAAGTTTTCTTATACACTCTCTAGACATTTATGGTATCTAGTATAATTTTACCATATAAATAAGATTAGCAACAAAAATAATCTAAAATAAATACTGATTAAAAACGGACTAGTACTCATATATAAATCATACCCATAATGAGTAATAAGATAGCGAAATAGTGGATCCTTATATCGCACGTCACTTCACTAGTCATCAAATACTTAATGACCTAGCTCATAAACAATAATAAACTGCAATTCAACATCTATATTGACATCTATATTTGAAAATACTTAATACAATACTGCTAATAGCTGCATTAGGTAATCACCATTTATAATTCATATACAATAAAGGAGCCCAAGCTAGCCCTTGAATGAATATAGATTGATAAATATCATTCCAGGTATGAAATAAGTATGTTAAGCCAGTAGTCTATATCTTAATTATTATAAATTACATACATGGCGTCCATATTTCTCATTACTTAATAGATAATATTCAGATTTAATTAGATTATACATCACACTAATAGTTCACTATATTGTATTCTTAACTTTTCTACTCAACATTTAAAAATGTCATGTTCATCTATTCCATAGTGACACATGTAAGCGGTGGCCGCCATATCACAATCTTGTGCCACTCTTAGCGGTGCTGCTTTAGCTGATGCCGTAGCCCTTTGTGACTGGTACCTGAGCTCCGCGGTGCGGGGTACGTTGCCCACCCGTGATGCGGTTACGGTGTAGTCCTTGATGTCGCAATTTGCGCTGTGCGTGCAGACATTGCCAGAATGCGCACTGAAAGAACTTATGTTATCACGGTCGCTACGCGTCAGAGGCGCTGCGCGATAAATAAGAAGACTGTCATATGTGCCGGGCTTTGTGTGCTAGCCTCAATGTCGCACATGTGTGCCGTGTTGAGCTTAATTATAAAGCGCTCCTGCGTGCGCCTACGTATTGTACCCGAGCATTGATACGCGCTCGTGGCCTAACCATCTTATTTTATAAAACAGACGATATTATTATGTTAATAAACTAGACGCCCTCATGCAGCATATAAAAATTTTAATATACTTTACTTTTTTCTCTGAATTTTTATCAGAACGTTATTATTATATCACGCCGCTCCATTCAACCGACCCCAAATGCAATAAAGTCCCGAAAAAGTGCTCAGCTCGCTCGATTACATCAAACTCTCTCGTTGACCCGGATATACTAGCTAACCATATTAACCTCAGAGTATATGTTTCACCATAAAGTAGATAATAGGCTCAATATAGCCCTTAGCTGCCGAACTTATTAAATAGTAACACTAATTAATTCACTGCCAGATTGAGTAGAGATATAAGTATGCAGATGTAGTATACTTGAGAGCAGAGATGTCAGTAATTTAATCTCTTGCAGATCTACGAGTAGTATTGCCAGACGGATGCATGATTAGTCATGAGTAGCCTAGAAGATGAATCGATAGATCGAGCCAGAGAGAGATGATAGCATGGCGAGACGCTATGAGCATAGAGACGAGCATACATATAACTTGCCACTAATAATTCTTCCACACTCTTGTAAGAAGACGAGAATTCTTCTTCAAAGATTGTGAAGCATCATTCACTAGCTCAGTCTTCATTCGCTAAATAGCGCTCTGATGCACTAAATCACAGCTATAACAACACTGAGGCCCGCCGATTTACCCGTCGCGTATTTTCGCAGACCACAAAGCAAAGATTAAATACTAGTAATACCATGTAATATAAATTTAAACTATAATGTGAAGGAACGCCTTCAACAGCCCTCACTTTTTTAAGTTGAGTGACTACATACATCACTTCATCTGTCAGTGCCGAGACTTGATATATATATTATACAATATATTCTATTATATATATAATATAATATATATATACTATATATAATATAGTAATATATATATATATATATACTAATATATCTCATATATATTATATTTATATAAACTTAATCACTTATCGACCCTTGACCGTCACGTGCGTGCCATACTGCGTGGGTCAGCGCCTCTTGCTCAAATAGTGAACAGATACCTTTCTACCTGCCATCAAGAGATGCTATTATGCCTTTCTAAAAGTTTGATTACCTTTTTTAAAGCTCTATCGTTGTGTCACTAGTGCCTGCAAGATACTTAAACTATTTGCACCATAATCAACGCGCAAGCGCGCACTACGCCGGCTTTCCGAATACCAACAATAGATTACATATAGTATCAAATACATATATATTATATTATATATACTAATATATATATATATAAATATATTATATATATATATACTAGTACTATATATATATATATACTATATGATAATAATAAGTTATATTTTATTAATAATATATATAATATACATGATATATATATAATATACTGTATATATTATAATATATATAGCTAACTTATATTATATAATTAATATCTATACGTTATATAGTATAATAATATAACTAATATATATATAAAATAATATTTTTAATAATATTAATAATATATGTAGATTATATCGTATATATATAAATAAACATAATATATTATTACTACTAAACTAATATTATACGTTTCTTAACTCACTATATATCTATATAGCTCAAGCACATTCAATAACTATAATTAAGTCCAGTATCTATTCTTAACTTATCCTTATAAGCCCCATCCAAGAGTCTTCACTCTTTAAATGTAAATTCAATATTCCTACTTTAGTAATTGAATACGCCTGAGGATACATGATTACGGACTGACTTACATTTCACCTACGTTGCCGTGTAGCTTTCGCCAGATTATTACTAGAGATATAAGCATCAACCCCTTGACATGATGCTGGTCATACCATCATCTGCATCCCTTTCTAAACTATGAGCTGCATTGATCAAAGGTCACTCTTCGGAGTATTCGATCTGTTGCCCCAGTCTCAATATTGATACATAATCCATACTAATGCTGCTGTGTTAATCATTTAGAGCGCGTACTGGCTTAATGCCGTATGGTTTATTTCTCATCAGTAATGAATAGAATGTAGCATTTACTTACTGAATTGCGGTGAGGGTCTTGAGGTGGCGGGGGTGAGGTAATCGCATATCAATGTTTAGAGTTTCAAATGAAAACCTTTATAGAATTCAGCAATAACAATGGAAGCTAGTTTTTCGTATTGCTCACTATTACATATTATATAATATATACTATAATATATATATATTATTATAATATATATATAATATAATATATATTATATATATTTACTATATATATATATATATATATATATATATAATATTAATATATATATAGAACTTCTCTTTAAAAGGCCGTAGATATAACCGATTATATATCGAACAACGAACAATCGTAATCGATTATTTTTTGTCGATTATTATCAAGGCAAAAGTTGCCGAAAAGAGTATATGCCAATAACAGCTTTTCTTTTATTTTTATTTAAATAAAGGGAATAGCAAAGATAGAACAGAGTCAGGGTCTCCCGGCCTCAGCGGGGGACGACGATAGCAGAAGTCGTTTCGTCCACCCCTCTGTCTCCCGTTCGGCTCGAGTCCCTTAAAAAAAATAAATAAAAAAAAAATTAAAACAAAAATTAACATATAAGAAATTAACATGATATAATACAGCAACATGATGGCAACTTTTTCTCTTCTTCTATTGGATTTTAAGTTAACACGTCACAGATGCCATGGTTAGACGATTAGTGATTAGCAGCGATATTACGATTTTATCTGTATTTTATGTTAAATTACCTTTTTAAGGAGTAGCTGCCTATTATAATATATATATATATATATAAATATACTATATATATATATATCATATATATATCAATATTATATATATATATATTATATATAATATACTATAATATATAATTATATACTATATAATAATATATATATATGTAGTATTATTATATATATATTATAATATATATATTATATTAATACTATATAATATAATATATATCATTATATAATATATATAATAATAATATATATATTATTATATATATATATATATATATATATACTAGGAGCTTGTCCATTTAAAAGGATGTTAACCCGAGTTATATACTTGAATCCAAAGATATAATCGATTTTTTTCGTGATTATTCAAGCGCATTAGAGTGTCATGAGATGCCACAAAAACAGTTTTTTTACTTTTTTTAACTAAAGGAATACCACCGAGCCCATTAAAAAAAAAAAATTAACATATAAAATTAACATGATAAAAAGCCACTTGTTGGCAACTCTTGCGCTCCTTTCTATTCGGAGTTTTATTACTAACACGCCTGACACTGCCAGTCGCTGGTCCACGAAGTAGTTGTTCGTCGATTTTTCCGATATCATGTCTTTTATGTAACATCCTTTTAAAGGGAGAGTGCTTATATATATATACTTATAATATATATATATTTATCAATAATATAGTATAATAATTAATATTATATATATATATTATTATAATATATATTATAATATATCATATATATATTATATATAATTATATATATCATATAATATATATATATATTATAGCCTATATATATAATATATAATTATTTATTTATATAATAAATATATATATCATATATATCATATATATATAATACTATATTATTATATATATATATTATATCATATATTATATATGATATATATATAATATATATGGATCATGTTCGACTTTATCCCCCATCCACCTCCATATACATATCGATTATATGCCTAAATTGAAATGCCTAAAGAAAAGCCTACAATTCAAACTTTGAAAACTTCAGTATTAGCTTCAACATCTCTAAAAATAGTTAAAGAAAAAAAAAAATAAACATTCAAATCTATGTAAACTAATTAATCTAAACTCTAACATAACCTTTACTTAACGTATATATATATAGTTAAATTCTATCGCAAACTAAAAACTCTAACATAACTTTTACTTAACGTATATATATGTAATTTATTTATTTTATTTATTATTTATTTCACTCTGGTATTTAGTTACACAAAAAAACAAAAAATATCGCATGTGGCACCAAGAGTCTTTCAACACCTTTATTCGATTACCGTAAGAATTTAAAAAAAAATTGCGCTTGAGCTTATAATGGAGAAGCGAATAATCCAACATGTACAGCATATAATATATATTAATATATATATATATACTTTATAATATATATTATAATTATATATTATATGATATATTATATATTATATATAATATATATATATATATATATATATTATATATATATATATATATATCCTATTTTATAATGTATATATATTATATATTACTGTTTATCTGTCCTCCCCAGGAGGTTCCTTGGCTTGTAGAAACCACAACTTTTCAGTGATCAGCCATGCGTCTCACCGGTATATATCCATCCACAGTCTTCCTTGTTCAATTTTCCTCTACCGTAGGCAGCTTCACATCCCATCAGCGAACTCTCGCACTCCCTCCCTCCATCTTTCTCTCCTTGGGTCTTCCTCTGAGTCCTTCCTTCTATCACTGCGCGTCCACTCCTATCCGTTTCTTACCCAGCCTGTCCGACCTGCCTCCTTTTCCAAATGTCCCCATCCATCTGATTCTTGCCACATCTATCCTCCCCACCAGAGCGGCGTCACTCGACTTCCCCCTTTCATGACTCTTTAATTTCCTGTTCTATCTTTCTTAGTCTTCTCATCATCCTCTCAAGATCTTCATTCTCCGTTTGTATGCTTCCTACTTTCATGCCTTTGTTTCAAGATAGAACCACTCGTGTCTTCTGCACCGTTATACCAATAATAAGGTACTAACACTCCTTTCGTAAAATACATCTGTTTAACCTCTTAACACCCATATATTGGTACCTTCATTCAAAGGGGATACACAGCTCCTTGCCGCTCTTCTTCCCAACTTAATTATATATATATATATATATAATATTATATTTATATTATATATATATATATATTAATATAGTTATATATATATATATTATATATATAATAT
>JABUQX010018766.1:22500-25000 GCA_015478945.1 Trachelipus rathkii
TCACACACACACATGCACACTTATATACACATTACTCCTTTTATATATATATATATATATATATATATATATTATATATATATATATATATATATATATATATATTATATATATATATATCATATATATATATATATATATATATATATATATATATATATATATATATATATATATATACGTAAATATTATATATATATATATATATATATATATCTATTATATATATAGATATATATATATATACTATTATATATATATATATATATATATTATATTATATATATATCTAATATATATTCTATATATATATATATATATATATGATACTAAATATTGGCTGCTCATTTTGATTGCTTATCTTCCACATTCCGAATCAAAATTATTTACATAGATAAGGAAAATATTCTTAACTTGAATACGGATGTGGTATATAGATTTCGAGATAGATTTTAGTTCTCGTAATGTGAAGATGTGTTAGTTTGATCTCCGGTGTTAGAGTTTGGGTGAAGAGTGAGTGTGAAGATGTGTTAGTGTGATGTTAGTTTGATTTCCGGTTCTAGAGTTTATGCGAAGATGTGTTAGTGTGAAGATGTATTAGTTTGATCTCCGGTGTTAGAGTTTGTATGAAGAGTTAGTGTGAAGATGTGTTAGTGTGATGTGTAAGTTTGATATCCGGTTCAAGAGTTTGTGTAAAGATATGTTAGTGTGAAGTTGTGTTAGTTTGATCTCCGGTGTTAGACTCTGTATGAAGAGTTAGTGTAAAGATGTGTTAGTGTGATGTGTTAGTTTGATATCCGGTTCTATAGTTTATGTGAAGATGTGTTAGTGTTAAGATGTGTTAGTTTGATCTCCGGTGTTAGAGTTTGTATGAAGAGTTAGTGTGAAGATGTGTTAGTGTGATGTGTTAGTTTGATATCCGGTTCTAGAGTTTGTGTGAAGATGTGTTAGTGTGAAGATGTGTTACTTTGATCTCCGGTGTTAGAGTTTGTATGAAGAGTTAGTGTGAAGATGTGTTAGTTTGATATCCGGTTCTAGAGTTTATGTGAAGATGTGTTAGTGTGAAGATACGTTAGTTTGATCTCCGGTGTTAGAGTTTGTTTGAAGAGTTAGTGTGAAAATGTGTTAGTTTGATATCCGGTTCTAGAGTTTGTGTGAAGATGTGTTAGTGTGAAGATGTATTAGTTTAATCTCCGGTGCTAGAGTTTGTTTGGAAAGTTAGTGTGTGTTATCCTGTGTTTCTGCTACTGCTCTCCTTAAGGAACAGATTTTCCGGTTCTTTTTGAATATCCTTCAACCTTTCTCGAGACTGTTATATCTTCCCATCCAAATGCTGAGGTCCTCTATTCAGGAGATTTCAAAGAACACCAACCATGCCGAGTGGTTGGGCTCCTTTCATATTGATAAAGGTGAGAAGGATGTTAAATCATTCAGTATTCTTAACAATCTGGATCAGTTGATTATGAAATCTACAGATATTCCTGATCATCCTAACCAATCCTTTAACACACTTAACTTATGCTTCACCACTACTACTTCTCGTTATAATTATACCATTTTTCCCTCCTAGCGGTAACCCTGACCACAATCTTGTAGCTCTTAAATATAACACTTGAGTACTCTCTGGCTCCTTAATCTGGCTAAAAGGAAGTGCTTCCTTCTTGGATATCCTATTGATAAAAATTTCTGGCCTCTTGCCAAAAAACAACTCTAATAACTTCTGTAAATCTGCCTTTCCTCCTCTTATTCGTTCTGACGGTTCTGTTGCAAACATTCCTTCTAAAAAGTCTAATGTTTATGGGGTCCTTTTTCACCTATTTCACCCTGGAGGATTCCAACACCCCCTCCTCCTACTCCTTCTCCTCCCAGGTGTTCTATCTCTATACCTGTCATTGCTCATGATTGGGTGCGTAAAATCCTGAGTTTTGTGGACATCAGAAAGACTAGTGGCCTAGATGGTATTCCTCTCCGTCATATGAGGGAATGTGCTTCTTTGTTGGCTCCTGTCCTCGTTCCTACCTTCTATACCTAAATACTAGTACTTTTTCTCAGTGCTGGAAGCGCTCATAAGTTCAGCCGATCTCGTAAAAGAGTTAAAGCTTTGATTCTTTTAAGTCTTAACAATCATCCTATAGCTCTAACTTGTATTCTCCATATATAAACCCACTGAAACTCTCCTAAACTCTCATTTCCTGGGCCATCTGAAATCTCATTCTATTCCTCTGCTAAGTCTACTTCATCAGAATAGCTTTCGCAGTTCGAGGTCAACTGGTGACATACTTTCATTCCTCACTGATCCATGGTCTTCTGACCTTAGGGAGCATGGGGAGTCTTGTGTGGTGGCGCTTGACATATCGAAAGCTTTTGACAGGGTATAGCAAGCGTCACTACTTTCTAACTTTCCTTCCTTTGGGTTCCCTCCTTCTCTTTGCTTACTCATGCCTAATTTTCATTCTGATCATTGTATATCGGCTCTTGTTGATGGAGCGACCTTTTCCTC
>JABUQX010018767.1:0-2500 GCA_015478945.1 Trachelipus rathkii
CCGAGATTATCCCCCTTGGTGTCAAGGTAACACTCTATTGATTTACTGATTTTACTGCTTTAAGTATGTAATGTTAAAAAATATATGAGTTAAAGCAGAAAACATATGAGTTTTAAAGCAGTAAAATACATGAGTTAAAGCAGTAAAAACATGAGTTAGTAAACAAGTAAAGCAGTAAAACAAAAGCTACTAATGCCCTTTGTGTCAGGTAATCACCTCTATTGATTTATCTGATCTACTTGCTTTAAGGTATGTAATGTTAATGTTTTTAGTAAAATTTCGTACAATTGTAGTAAAGGAAATATTGCGCCTGCGATGCACTCTGGATTTTTCTCTACATACAATTTTTATAAATTTATATGTAAAAAGTATTTTAACGAAAATCAGTAGGTAAAAATTAATGTTATAAAATATATATTTTAGTCATAAAAATTTACAAAAGGAATAGTGTTACAGTTTTATGTTTCCGCGATAAATGTTTTAATAAAAATGTTTTAAGTACTGTAAGTAAAAATGAAATGACTCATAGTATAGTGGTGAGACATGACAATTCTTTGAATAGTTTATCATTGATATCATATTTTCGTTCGCCGGGGAATATTGCGCTCGGGCGCAACATCGCGGCAGGTAGCGGAAATCTGAGCCTTGCGGGCGCACGCGGGCGGGCGGGTACGCGGAATACTGGCGCCTGCGGGCGGCACGCGGCGGCGGGACCGCGGAGAATACTCGCTTTCCTGTGAGGAGCGACTGCGGCGGGCTGGAACTGCGGTGAATCCTGAGGTCGACGGGAAAAGCGGCTGGACGCACTTGCGGTGACGCGAGCTCGTGCAGGGCCTTGATGTGCAGAGGCGCGAATGCTGCCGCCCCTGTGGTTACTTTAATGCTTGATCGGGAAGACATTGAATATTTAGCTAAGTCTTTGGTGTAGTAGAAAAGGTCTAGAAAAGTTAGAAAATGTATCAAAAAGATAAATCATCAATATAGATGGTATCAAAGAAGACGTCGTCATCAAGATGAGTCATCAAAGATGAACATTCAAAAGATGAGGTCATCAAAGTTGAGGCATTAATGCCTGAGGGCATCAAGCGAGGCATCAGACATTTTGGCATCATAAGTTAGGCATCAAAATACTTCGAGTGGGTGAGTGTAAGTGTAAGTGTATCTGTGTGTGGGTGTGAATGTAAGGTGTATATGGGTTTAATGTAAGTGTCCTAGAGAGTGTAAGTGCTTATAAGTGTCATAGTGTGTATAAGTTTCATAGTGAATGGTGTATAAGTGTTATAGTGTATGTATGTAGGTGTGTGTGCAGTAATGATATATTATATATATATATATATATTATATATATATTATTATATATATATAAGACTTATATATGATAAAGTTTAATTTCATAATATAAAAAAAAAAAATTATAGGGTCTCGCTATAAAGTGTAGAAAAAAGACTTAACTCAGTAAGTAGCGAAGCATCTAGCAACTTGATTATATCACCAATCGTAATTCTCTCATTACTTATAACCTAGGGTAGATACGCCATATTAGGGCTATTTCGGGCTCAGTGGTGAAGGCTAGAAATAGGCTTGAAAATATAGGGATTTATCTATTTGGCACTAGTGGGTGACGCACTTTCACTGGGCACTATTGTGGCACTCATTGCCTCTATCTGGCAACTCACTTTGGCACTAACATTGTGGCACTCATTGGCACTCAACTGGCATCTCACTGGCATCTCATCTAAGTACCTGCATGAGAATATCATAGGAACTCCACTAATTTAGGAACATCATAGATGTACTTCGTACGGTGATTGGGACCATCAATAGCCATCCCATAAAAATACCTCAGAGTTACTAACAAAAGTTACATAATGCCAAAAATTGTATCCTCCTGGAAAATACGAAAGGGTTTAACAAAAGTTATTATTTTTGGTTTTGCTTCTAAACATTTGCTCCCATGGAAGACGCAAAAGGGTTGGCCGAAAAATTAGGGATGCCGAAAAATTAGGGATGAACAAAAATTGGGTGGGTCAAAATTGACCCTTGAAGACCAAGGGGTTGGTAGTGTGTTTGTACGTGTGTGTATAAGTGTAAATGTAAGTATCATAGTGAATGTGTGTATAAGTTGTCATTAGTAAATTGTGTGTATACGTGTCAGTAATATTCTGTGTGGAGTGAAGTAACATCTGCGTGTGTAAAAGGAAATCTGTTGTGAGTTGTAAGTAAAGTCTGTTGGTGTGTGGTGTGTGTGTGTGTGTGTGGTGTGTTGTGTGTGTGTGTGTGTGTGTGTAAGGTGTTCAATGTTAGGATAGATCGCATACATTAACGTCAAGTTAGGAACGAAATAATGTTACGGGTGGGTCCACGAGTGGGCAAAAAATTATGCGTGGGCCAAAATTGACCCAGTGGTATCTTCGGTAAGGTCAATGGCCGAAAATCATTTGTCAAACAAGGTATTAGACATCAAAAAGGGTTAAGCCCATAAAGGAAGGCCAAAAAATTA
>JABUQX010018767.1:7500-20065 GCA_015478945.1 Trachelipus rathkii
TAATTTTGGGGATATTTTAACAGCTTTAATTTTAAGATAATTTAACGTGAGATTGGAGAAAGCATAATATTCCAAAGACCAATTTGAATTAATTAAGATAGCCACTTTCAGTATTTTCTATGACTATTATATCTACTGAAGTAATAATATAAACGAGATTCTACTAGTTTTCATGTTACTGAAAAGAAGAATTGAAGTTTCGTTGATTGGAAGAAATATCATTCAGTATGTTATCTCTTTTCCCACCTCAAGGTGAGCTAACAGCAGGGGAAAATAGGAAGGATAAACAGACATAACTCCTTAATAATTAAACGGGCTATTCGAAGATTGAATCAAATTTGTTTTCCGGAGCAGTGCAATAAGACTATACTAGCTGCAGGGAAACACAACCCCTCAACCCAGTGTGAAGTGTAATTCGAACATGGTTTGAAATTTTCAGCATATGTACCGTACAGGTATTTTGGGCTCCCTTTTTGAGATCGAAGGACTTTGTTAATGATTCTAGCGTACGATCGACGCAAATTCGAGGGATGATCAGATTGAAAGAAACAGGAAATAATATTGGTTATTTTATATAAGATTCCTCAGCGAAAGAACGAGTAATTACTTGAAACATCCTTTATGAAATTTCAATTAATTGGTGAAAAGGTTATAAACGTAATCTAAAGATATATAACTTTATTTTTCTAAAAGTATGCTGCGCAATGTAAAATTTTTTTGCTTAGGTACTGTTTTGGCAATGATTTGAAATAAGGAAAATTTCGGCACTTTTTAATTTCATAATATTTCCATTCAATTACATATTTTAATTAGAATGTCTTTGGGACCAAAACTCATCAATGACGAGATAGTATATATAATACTATTATAAATTTATTTGTGGCATCGCTTATAGGTTTGGGTAGAAAAGAGTTTTTTTTCGAAAAGTTGCATAAGCGGAAAGTTATCCTTTTCTGGCAGCTATTCAATTAAATTTTTTGCTAATATTATATATATTATATATTATTAAAAATTTAAATTTTAAAAAAAAATATAATTATATATTAAAATATTAATTTATATAAATAATATAATATATTATAATATATTATATATATATATATTATAATATATCTATATAATATATATATATATATATATATATTTATATATATATTATATATATATATATATATTAGTATATTTAATATAAAAGTTATATAGTATTAATGATATATGTCATTATTTTATTTTTTATATATATGTATGTTATATATATAATATATATATATATATATATAATAATATATATATATATATATATATACTATATATATATTATATATATATATATTTATATATATAATATACTATTATATATATATAAACTACAACAGCTACCGGAAAAGGAATACATTGCTGGAACCCTGGCAAAAATATACAAATACTGTAAAAAAAAAAAAAAAAAAAAAAAAAAAAAAAAAAAACAAAACATATCCGAAAACTACAAAAGCTACAGGGAAATTGAAATTACATTTTTGGAATCCTTGGTAAAATTTTTAGTTAGGAAAATGTAAAAAAAATAAAAAAAAATTAACATAAAAATTGGCTATTTTTTTTGGGGGTGCTGGGACATGTAAGTATTCATATATATATATATATATATTATATATTATATATATATATATATATATATATTATATATATATATTATTATATAATATATATATATATGTATATATAATTATTGTAAAGGTCATACCCGGCAATGAGGGGCTCGGAGCCGACGGGAACACAGGGGGAGTTTTCCATACCCGTGGGGAGGGCCTCCGGAACACCCCGCTCTTTGGTATTTGGGTGTCGTCGCGGGGTTCCGGAGCCCCTCCCCTACGGGGTATAGAAACCCCCCTCTGTGTCCCGTCGGCTCGAGCCCCTCATTGCGTGTAATACCTTTACAAATAATATATATATATATAGCTATGTCCCCAGCACCCCCCCAAAAAAATATCGCAATTTTTATGTTTAATTTTTTTTTTTTTTTTTTTTTTTTTTACATTTTCTAACTAAAATTTACTCCTCGGAGGGGGGAATTAGTCCTACTCCGTTCCCCGGAAGGCCGAGATACCCCGACCCTGCCATCGGTGCGGTAAAACCTTGGGGTATTCTTTATTAAAAAAAAAAAAGCAAAATTTTATAGAAAGTCTATTTATTTTTAACGAGGTAACCAATAAAAGGTCTCTAAATAGGCCTCTCTAATCATATTACTATATATTATAACAATAATTTTTTTTATTTTTTTTATTTTTTTACTATTTTCCTCTATGTAAAATATACAGTTCAAAAATGGTATTCTTTTCGCTGTAGCTATTGTAGTTTTAAGATTTTTATTATTTTTTTTTTATTTTTTTTTTTTATTTTTTATTTTACATTTTCCGCACTAAATTGGACAGCAGTTCCAGCATGTATGCTTTTTTCTGGTAGCGTTGTATGTTTTTGAGATTTATGGATGCGGCTCCTTCTAGAGGTGATCATATATCATATATATATATATAATATATATATATATATCTATTTATAATATTATTATAAATTAATATATATATTAATATATGATATATTATATATTATATATTATATATATATATATAGATATATATAATACTAATATATATATATTAATAGCGTTATACTATTGTAATTTAAGGTTAATTATTAATTATTATTATTATGTATTTATTATTATTATTATTTTTATTATTATTATTATGAGATTCTTATATTAAATTCTTCTTTATTATTCTTATTTTTATTTATTATGAGAAATAATGTTATAATAAATATTTATATTATTATTCTTTCTATTATTCTTTATATTTATTATGTTTTTATGATTATTTTTCTATTATTATTAGTTATTATTATGATTATTATTATTATTATCTATTAATTATTATTATTATTATTATTTTATTATATTTTATTATAATTATTATTATTATATTATCTATTATTATTAAAAAAGTATTTTATATAATGTAAGACAAATTATTATTATTATTATTATTATTATTATTATTATTATTATTATTATTATTATTATTATTATTATTATTATTATTATTATTATTATTATTATATTATTATTAATGTTATTTGATGTATTATGTTATTATATGAATATTATTATTAATATTATATTATTATTTATTATTATTATTATTATTATTATTATTTAATTATTATTATTATTATATTTTATTATTATTATTATTATATTATTATTATTATATATTATATAATAATTAGTATTATTCTTGCATATATAATTTAAATTTGTAACCTTATACTGTTCAATTAAATTAATTAATTGTAAAAACTTTTTTCATTTTAATTGTTAAAATCAAAAATGTAATTTTTTAAAATATATTTAATTAAAAGTATTATTTTTATTTTGACATGACAATCTTATATATATATATATATATAGTATATATAACTGTATATAATAATTATATATATAATATATATATATATAATATATATATATATAAATATTTATATTATATTATATTATATATATATATTATATATATATATATATATATATATTATATTATATTGTTGATGAATAAATCGACCCACACCCTATTATATTCAGGTAGAAAACAGGGTGATCTTGAGGCTGGAACTTTTTAACACTGGGTGCAATCAATCTTGCTTGTAACATCCTGTTGCCTTCAGTGTACTTCATATTGGTCTTGACAGACACATAGTACTTTGTGAGGTGGGGCCGTGGGTGATCCAAGTATCTAGAGCTGCACTTCGACGGCTGGCACGGTTTGGAATTCTCTTTCACTCCAAATATTTATCCATACCTGCTATATTCTATGCCTATTCTATTTACGCACAAGACACTGGATAAAACATAAGTCCATTAGCAATGTATTTAGCAACTTCTGCTGTCCGTTCCCTATTTATGATTAAAATTTAAAACACCGGTCCAATACTTTTACAAATGTTCAATGGAAACTATGGCATTTGCTTGAAAACTATTTGCGTGATTAAAACAAACACTATACTATGCAGAATAATTATATAATCGTTACTGTTCGGATATTGTTATCTGCATACTGTTACACTGAAAAGATTGTAGATATCAACAGGTTACAACGGAAAAATCATAAATAATGTTTGCGATTCGCGTATCAACGCAACCAAACTCCGCGACAACTGGGTGGAAGCTCAACATCTCCATGGAGATGTTCGTGACCAATTGCATGTGTGCAGTCGTCGGTTTTGTTATTTCATTGTGGCGGTATTGCTTTGTAGTTATTGGTGTTAGGAGTGTTCTCTATGTGCATAACAGCGATTCGTCAAAAAACTTACCCTCTTGTAAACATTGGTGAAGCTCAAGCTCATAAGCGCAACTTTTGCAAATGTTCGCGCAAGCGCAAAATTCACTTAGCTAGAGCCCAACTTGCGCTCTTGCATACTGACTTGTGCTCTTGCTTACCTTTTATATAAAACTATATATATATATATATTATATATATTATATATGTAGATATCTATTTAATATATATAGATATATATATATATTATATATATATTATATATTTTATATATATAATATATATATATTATATATATTATATAATATTATATATATATATATATTAGGGTGATCACAAAAATCAATGTTCGAATTATTTTACAGGGACCCCCTAAAAGTTGTCAATTGGCTAAAAAATGAGATTCGCAAAGTTTCAGCTCAATTGGTCAAAGTTTTGAAAAGCTGCGATTTTTGCACAAAAAAAATGCAATGTTTCCTTCATAAAATGAAAAACATTTGTCCTAGAAACTTGATACTTATTCAATTTCATTGGAAATGTTGTTATCTTGAAGTTTCACGGGCATTACGTGTTTGTTAAAACTTAAGATTTGAAGATATTCAGCATTTTTTTTAAGACGGACATGATCCGATTCCTCAAAAGTGACTTTTTATACAAATGCCAAAAACATTTCAACACTCAATTAGATCTGCTTTCCAGATTTTTTTTTTTTTATTTTCATTGTACATTTAAAAGAGTTTAGTTAAAAGTGTTCTCAAAAGTAAATGCAGTAAAATCCAATTTGAAAATGAAGGAATTAGGAGAAAAGACGAGCAAAGAAGGTATAAAAATGAGAACAAATAATGCTCAAATGCAGTTTATTATTCCAAGTTGCGTTATAAAAAGGAAGCATTAGAAAAGGAGGAAACGATAAATATTGATTATTATTTACAATTATCAGAGTAAGGTGGTAATTTCTTAGATAAAGTGGGTTTTGAAGAGTCAGGGAAAAATCTTCCTACATTAAGATACAACTTGTAACAGAAACTGCCGTTTTCTTTCCTCTTTCGTCAAACATGAATTGAAGTCCTAGATTAATTTTACCCCCTTTCAGCTGTGTCACTGACAACCTTAAAATCGTTTACTATTTTCTTAGCTTTTAAATAATGTAGATTTTTACACCATACATCAGGATCAGTAGTTAAAAATTCTGTATCAATTTCAAATCTCTTAAAGAAATTTAGAGTTCGAGGAGAACAAAAAAAAATCAACTTCCTTGTCTAATAAATAATCCACTTATTTATTACATCCCTATCATCATCACAATCATCATCATTTTCTTCTTCGGAAGCTATTTTTAGAGCTATGCTTTTTTGACATTTTCCCCCAAAGTATCATAGAAAATGAAAATGCAACTTCCTCCGAGTTAAGATACCATATGAGGTTTATTATTTTAGACAGTGCATTGTTTGCAACCACCTTAACAATTTCCCTGTAGCTAACAAACGATTTTAATAATTGTAGGGTTTGGTGGCGTTGAACGACGGTTTTACATAAATATTGATTATAAATAAACAAATGTCTTCAATACTTTTTTCTCTCTAAATCTGTGAATAAAAATTAATCCCTGAAAAGTTATATTTTGAAAGAATAAATGGCCTTTGTCATCTATCTGGCGTGATGAATAGCAACAAGGGCACTCTGAAAAAATGTTTTTGGAGGAAAACATCCTAAATAAATGAAACAAAGTTGGATAAATTCTTTAAAATCATCCCTCCACTGTTGATTTTTTAATTGTTCGATAAGAAAGCTTCAAATTGGGTCGGAAATTAACTTTTTTATATCTAATATTTTTATCTTCAATATCAGTTTTGTAATTTATCTTGTCTAGCTTTTAGAATAACTTCTAAAATATGGTCGTGACATGCTAAAAAAGATTTTCTCTAATAATTATAATTGTTCTAGCAAAACGCAGGCTCCCCTGAAGCGACCAGTATTTACCGCAGTGGAATCAAAACACATTGCCTGATTTTCCCAATTGTCCCCCACTCTTCAATTGCTGAAAATGTAGCTTTTGCCTGAATAATTCTCATACTATTTTCAAGATGAGGAATTCCTATCAATTCTTCTTCATCCCCACACCTAATCAAAACTACTATCCTCTCTACATTTTCTGTACTCCAAATATGTGGAAACAATTTTCCATCCCAGTGCACAACAGCTTTATATTTAAAATTAAACTTATATGTTTTTATGTATTTATATAACGCTCTTTTCAATGAAAAATATGTTATAAAAATGAAAACTTGTTTTAACTTCCCTTACTATGTTCGCTTTATTGGTTAAGTTATTAATGATGGCTGTTTATTCGTACGGCTGCTGTGTGTTAAGTATTTATTAATGGGAAAAGTTTGTTACGTTAGCATATATTCGTTGGTTAGTATATAAAGAACTTAATTTTATGATATGTCAGGGTAAAACTTTGTAATGTACCTGAATCAATAAGCTTATCAATAGATCAAATAGATCAATAGAGGGTGGGAAGGGTGGGAAGGGTGGGGCTGTGGTTTTGATTAACTATTTACTGGATTTACTGCCTTTAGGGATCAGTAAACTATTACACTTTTCTATGATATTTTATTCAAAAGAACTTATTTTATGTTATGTGTGGACAAAACTTTAAACTATATAACAAAAAAATGGGTAATTTTAATACAATATAAGTTATGATAATTTTTGTCAAATATATTATTTAAATGTAAAAAACTTTGTTTTACGTTAGCATTATCGTGGGTCTGATGATAATGTAGAGAAGGTCTATGATACAATTATTTGTTAATATTACCAAGTAATGTAGAATTAACATTGATATGTTAAGATATACCTTTACAAAGTATGAATAGGTTACGTTTTTATATGCTATTGTTAGTTACATTTACTATTTTAATTGGAATTTTGTTAATGTAGTAGTTTATTCGTGGTCGTAAGGTATGTTAGTTTAGTCGGTGTACATTAATTCTTAGTTCAAATGATGCTATGTTAGCTTTATTCTTGTGAAGAAACCTTTGTTACGTTAGCATTATATCCGTTGTCAGTATGATGATTAAATGAACTTATTTTTGTGTTATCTTTATCCGAAATGATACTCGAAATAATTAGCTTGAATCAATAGATCAGACAGATCAAATAGTATCAATAGATCGAATGGAATGAGCAGGAGGGTGGGGAGAGATAGAGGTGCTTGGTTTGATATACTGCATTTACTGGCTTTAGGCATGTAAAACATTGACACATTTATAAAAATATAACTTGAATCAAAAGATCAATAGTATCAATAGATCAATAGATCATTGATGGGTAGGAGGGTTTGTGGAGGCAGTGGATTGGACTGATTACTAATTACTGCCTTAGGTGTGTGTAAAAATGCCAATTTTTTTAAGAAATTAAACATAAAAAGAATTAAAAATTTGTTATGTTATACCAAATATGATTTGAACAACAGATCAATAGACTCAATTAGATCGAATACATGCACTGGCGGGTGGGGAGGTAGGTTGGTGTTTGATTTACTTGATTTACTGCTTTAGGGTATGTAAAATGTAAAAAAAAAATTAAGTATAAGCAATAAAAAGAATAAACGTTTTGTGTTATGTTATACAAAATCTGACATGAATGACATAGATCAATAGATCAATAGTCATGGAAGGATGGGGGTAGGGGCTGGTGGTTGATTAACTGATTTACTTGATTTACTGCTTAGGGTATTAAAATGTAAAAAAATAAGTTATAAGCATAAAAAGAATAAAAGTTGTGTTATGTTATACAAAATATGACAATGAACCATTAGCATCAATAGATCATAGATCAATGATCCGAGTGGGGTGGGAGAGGGTACGTTGGGTGTGATAACTATTTAACTGATTACGTTTTAGGTATGTAAAATGTAAAAAAATAATTAATAAGATAAAAATAATACAAAGTATTGTGTTATGTTATACAAAAATGCCATGAATTCATTAGATCAACAGATCCCTAACTAATTCAGGTGGGCTGGGCAAGAGTGCAATTAGTTGGGACTGGTTTGAATTTAAACTAATTACTCCTACCTCTTCACTGATTCTACTGATTACCTGCATCTATGGTGTGTAAAAAGAACGCAAATTTTTAAGAATATAATACAATTAAAAAGCGTAAAATTTTAGTAAAAACAAATGTTTTAAGCAAATAAAACAAATAAATTAAAAAAAATAAATAAAAAAATATTAAAAATTTGAATACGTATAACAGCCAAAAAACTCTTAACAATAATAATAAGAGAGTGAACTCTATAGCTACGATTAAGCCAACAGAATAAATGTTAAAATAAACTAAATATTATAAAATAACATTCAACATATATTAGATGTACGTTTATAAGATGAAGTTGAGAATTTCAATTGAGGATTTAGTTGAGTCGAAATGAAAGCCTCAACTAAACTCAGCACCACCCCGCTCCAGCACCGGTGTTTGAACTACAACTCTGTCTCCTTCTCGAGTTCTCCTTTTTCCATCCTTTCTTCCTGTCCTTCCTATTTCTTCCTTATCCATCTTCTTCTGTTTTTGTGTTCCATGCATTTCTTCGGGGGGACCCCTGACACCCTTTACGAACTTTCTACCCTCATATTACGAGTTTCTACGACCTTATAAAACACTATATTTTGATACATAGGGAATAAATTTTAGTTAAAACAAAACTCAGCACCGCACCGGCTAAAGCACCGGTGCCGGAGCCAACTCCGGACTCCCTGACTAGACTCCTTTTCTCCGACTCTTTCCTTCTCTGACGCCGTACTTCCTAACACCGAATCTTTCTCCACAGATTTCAGAATTTCTCACGATCATTCCCATTTAGGCACACCCCCCGTTTCGGGGGGTGCATGCAATGTTAAACATCGTCTACGACGAGGTTAACGTCACCCCCTATAAGTGTTCAAGTTTGAGATAATAATATATATGCTGTAAAACTCCTTATCCGTTACCAAGTCTGTTTGGTGGCGGCCTGCAGAGCGATAAATAATAATAAATAATAAATAATAATAATAAAATAATATATATAAAATAATAATAATAATAATAATAATAATAATAAGTAATTAAATAATGATCAATAATCATAACTTATAAGAAGGGCTTATACCAAGCTTGAGCCTTCTACGTCAATATCTCAGGTTTGGGGGCTAGCATCCCCCTACGTAGGATGCATGGCAACGTAAACCTCGTCTACGAACGACCGGTTTCGTCACTCCCTACGGAGTGTCAAGTTTGAAGAGAAATCCCATGCTGTAAACTCTATCCGTTACTAGGTATTGGGTCGGTGTGCAAGTTGATAATAATAATAATAAGTATAATTAAAATAATAATAATAATAATAATAATAATAATTAATAAATAATAATCAATAATAATTAATATAATAATTAATAATAATAAAAATAATAATAATAATGAATAATAATAATAATAATAATAATAATAATAATATAATAATAATCAATAATAATAATAATAATATAATAATAATAATAATAATAATAATAATAATAAATAATGAATAATAATAAAAAATAGATAATAATAATGAATAATATAAATAATAATAATAATAATAATAATATGATAATAATAATTTAATAATATATAATAATAATAATATAATAAAATATAATAATAATAATATCCTTTATAAGAATGGCGTATATACCAAGTTTCAGCCTTATACGTCAATATCAAAGGTTTGGGGCCAGCACCCCTTTAGGGTGCCAAGTTTGAGAGAGATATCATAGCTGCTAAACTACTATTCCGTTACTAAGTGCGGTCCGGCGGTCCGTGCGTGCGGTGCGTGCGGTGCGGATGCGTGCGGTCTTGCTGGGCATATACGGCCGTAATATATATTATAAAGACATATAATCATATATATATATAAAATATATATATATAATATATTATAATATAAGATATACTATATATATATATATTATCAAATATATACGAATATATATATATATATCTATATATATACTAATATTAATATATATATATATATATATATATTAATTTTTTTTTAATTTATTTATTAATTATTTATTTATTTTTTATTATTTATTTTATTTATTTATTTATGTTAATTTATTTATTTAAATAGTTCTTAAGAATTTTTTTTTTGTTATGTTTTCGAAAAAAAAAAACCAGTTTTTTTTCGTGGTGAAGGATAGAGCGACCCTTTTGCTACAGTGGCGAATTTTATGCAAAAATTTCCCACTGCGTCCAAAAAGGCACTGTTAACTACTTACGAGAATTTCTTTCCCTATAGCTAACGATAACCTTTGCTGCCAGACGAAAAGAAAAATCGTTACACTTATATACGTTTATATTTATATATATGATATATATATATAGTATATATAATTATAATTAATATTATACCTACGTATGCCACCCGAACTATATACTATAATCTACATATCACTAATATTCAAGGTACTATAAATATACTGAGTACACACTTATATATATTAGTATAATTATATATAATATAGATACTATATAATACATATATATATATATATATATTAATAATATAATATATATCATAGATAACATATCTCTGCTGTAATATAAAAAAAAAAAATAGTAAACATATATATATAGTATAATATATATATATATATATATATATATATAATATATACTATATATATTACGATAAGTCTTTAGGTATCAAAACATGGCAACAGCAGTTTTTAGTTTGAAATCCTTGCATTTTGTTTATTAAAATATTATTTTTTTATTACATATACTTAAGTGATATTTATCTTATATAATTAAAATAATTAAAATAGGGCATAATGAAGTAACTCAAGTATGTAAATGATAAATAGCTTTAAAGGCTTATCTAAGGAACAACAACCTAATTTTAAAAAATCTGGAAGCCTACGTTTCTTTATTTAAAAATAACAGATAAATCAATAATGTTCAGAGAAAATTTCCTCTTGATTATTATTGATTATTATTATTGATTACAACTACATTATTATAACTATCATTTTGAAAGATTGTTTAACTATTCTTTATGAATATATTATTTTATTATTATTATTATTATTATTATTATTATAATATAACTAATTATTAATAATAATAATAAATACATATAATCAATAATAATAAAATAATAATAGATATCAATAATAATAAAATAATCAATTAATACTTAATATAATAATAATTATAAATAATAATAATAATAGATACCATAATAGTATAATAAGAATATAATTAAAATAATAATAAATATAAAATAATAATAATGCCTAGACAGTAATATGCTTAATGAAAACATCTAATATATAATAATAATAATAAATTATAAATATTATTATTATATATAATATATTATATATTATATACATATAATATAATATATATTTTATATAATGATAATATATATATATACTTATATATATATATATATATAATATAACCGTCCAATAGCCGCACCAGTAAATATATATATATATATATATATAATATATATATAGCTACTACCCAATAATCTTCAAGGTACGCCACTGATATATATATATATATATATATATATTATATATATAACTATATATATATATTATATATAATATATATAATATATATATAATATTAATTATATATATATATATATATTATATATATATAATATAATATATATATATATTAATAACATATATATATGCTACCCTATTCCAATAATTTATTTGGTTTCGTTTTCTTTTCCTGCGAAGGATAACTTCACCCGCAACAATTATATTTTAATTCTTATAAACTACCAAGATCGGGGATCGAATGGGCAGGTTGCCGGAGTAAGAGCTGAACCAAAAATCGATGCCGTGTTTAGTGCATGCGCTGAGCCGAGTTCGGAGCGGATTCGAATGTAGACTGAGCGTTGAGCTTGAGATCGAGTATGCGGTGCTAATCCAAAAACTGCATTTGACTTGCATAATCGTATGTTACACAATGCTGGTGCTGCAGATCAAAACACTTGGTTTCAATTTCTGACATAATCATCATAGTCATTCAGTCCTAGTGAATTTATTATTTTATTATTATTATTATTATTATTATCTATTATTATTATTCCATTATTATTATTATTATGTATTATTATTATTATTTATTATATTTATATGTATTTTACTATCTCTCTCTTGTGGTTGTTGTGTGGT
>JABUQX010018768.1:0-20000 GCA_015478945.1 Trachelipus rathkii
GAAAAAAAAACGATGTGAAGCGACACAAGGTATCGTTCTATATGTTTTGCTAGTTACCTGTCTACTGGTTGTTAAGGTATTTGAGATTATCATCTTTGAATCTTAATGTTAGTTGTTTTATTCGTATTTAAGCGTATGTTAAGGTTGATGTTATACATTATAATGTTATACATCAGGTTATGTTATGTATAGCTTATTGATGTGAAAACTTTTGTTAATGTCAGCATATATTCGTGGGTCAGCATAATAATAATAAAAGAACAATTTTTTACTACTCACTGTTTATCCAATAATGAATACTCGAAATATACTGAGGTCAAACAGATCAATAGATCACACTACGCCAATTAGCGATCACGCTGGTCGCGGAGCGGGGTATCAGCGCTGGGGGATACGTGCGCAGGGGTTGCGTACTTGACTTTACTTACTGATCAGTGATTTACGATTTTAGCCCGGTATGCCTCTAAAATACACAATATTCTTTTCTTTTTTAATGGCTACATTAAAACATAAAAAAAATTAAAATTTTAGAATAAACAAACAGTTGAAACGCAACAGATTATACAACTGTTAAAAATTTAAATAGTTTTTAAAAAAGCCAGAAAAAAAAAAAAACAAATGTTTTAAAGAAATAATGATTTACCCAAATAGCCTAAAAGTTCTGTTGAAGACTAAAAAAGTTTAAAAGAAATAAAGTTATAAAAATAAATAAAAGTTTTCCTTAAAACATAACAAGTAAAAAACAGATGTTGAGACGCGCGGCAATCGTTCTATAGATTTGCTACGTTACCTTCACGTTGTAAGTATTAACTGTTAATGTAGCTGTTATTCGTGTTTTAAGGTATGTTAGGTTTTCTTTCGGTATGTGTTATATTCTTGGTTCAGACTTGATATGTAAGCTTTGGTAAGCCGCAAAAAGCTTTCGGTACGATTGGGCATATATTCTGGTATGTATTCAGATGAATAATTAGGTACACGGTGATGCAAAATATTACAGTGTTTAATATTGGAAAATATTAATGTTAATAAGTTAGAGATATGGTTTGAAAAAGTAGCATGAATAGGTTTACGTTTTGTATGCAATACTGTTAGTTACTTTACTGGTTGTTAATATTGAACTTGCTAACGTTAGTGATTTTATTCAGGCATAGTATGTTGCCGATGTTGATGTTATACATTATCATTTATTACATCAGGTTATGTATTGTTAGCTTATTGATGTGAAATCTTTGCTGCGTTTGCGTATTTTCGTTGAACAGTATGATAATTACACAAGAGGGTGATAAATTTTTGTAAATGTTACTATGTTCGTGCAAAAAAATAATAATGATATATTAGAGATATGTTTGGGGAAAAGTTGTGAATAACGTTAACCGTAATTGATGCAAGATGTTAGTTATGTCACCACGTTGTCTAAGTATGAACTTTTGTTAATGTTGACTGCTTATTCGTGATAAGGTCTTTTTAGGTTGGTGAGTGTACATTATATTATTCAATATGATCCTTATGGAAACTTTCATTAATAATGAAACTTTGTTACGTTTAGCATAATATTCATTGATCAGTAAGATACTTACACCAAGGTTGTTGATAATTTTTGTTAGAATGTTACTAGTTATGTACCAAAACATCAGTGAATACTGTTAGAAAAAGTGAAGCTAGGTTACGTTCTCGCGTCTCGAATGTTAGTTTGCCGGTGTCGTTTAGGTATGATAAGCTGTTAATGTTAACTGTTTATTCCTGTTTAAGATGTGTTGGGTTTGTGAATGTATGTTATATTTGTAGTTCAGGTGATGCCATGTTTGCTTTATTGATGTGAAAACTTTGTTACGTTAGCATATATTCAATGATCAGTTTGATATTTAGACAAGGTTATCGATAAAATTTTGTAAATTATTATTATCCCTTAATTGTAAAAATATGCAGTCCCAAAATTTCAGGGGGGCATAATTGGGGGAGGTTGCCTTACTGATGGATGTATACCTTATTGTGTTAAGTATGGATACTTTGTTACGCTCAACATATATTCAATTGATCAGTATGATAATTAGACAAGTTATGATAAAAAATTAAGTAAAATATCACTTATAGGTGAAAATCAGCAAAATATGCCAGCATTTGCACTAGGTGGGATGGGAGGGTGGGTGGTTTGATACATTGATTTAACAGGTTTAAGGCCCGGGTCATAGATAGTAAAAACCCTTCCAATTCTCTTAATTTGTATATATATGAAAAGCGTATAATTTTAGTTGTAAAAAACAAACTGTTTAAGCATATAAAAACCAAATAAATGAAAGTTTTGGTTAATGTTATACAGACAATATGGACATGAAATCAACAGAATCATCTTAGATAGGGAGGGCGCTTTCCTGTTGAGATTACCGGCGAGGCTGAGGAGGCCAGTGGTCAATAGGATCCCATATGCATGGCAGGGTCGGGGACCTTTCGAGGCTGGCACACACGCCGGGGCAAGGGGCTTCAAGACTGCGCTCCAGAGGCTTTCAGAGGCTCCTTGAGGGGATGTATGGTTTTGATTATATAAAAAACGGTTTCTAAAATTCTTTTTTTTTTTGTTAATCTAATTTCACTATATGCAATGTTAATTTTTCAATTTTTTCTTTAATTTTATATAAACTGAAAATTTTTACCATTTTTTTTTTTTTTTTTTGGATTTTTTAAAAAAACTTTTTTAGAATCATTTTTTTTTACATAATTTTTTTAATGTTTAAAAACCCTATATCACACAACATGCGTTTTTAAAATAAATACTTTTTTGCTCTCCTTAAAAATTTTATTTTTTATTTAGTTTTTATTTTTTTTTATTTTTTTATTTTCTGTAACGATGCTCACGATCTATGAGAAAGAATGATAGGTCACACTCTCTCGTGTCTACGCCAATATTTCTCTCTCTCAGTTTGTGGGGCTGCGTGACCCCCTCCTTGGGATGGAATTGTGTGGCGATGGCTTGTGAGTGTGATATGTTGGATAATATGTAATTGTCCTCATTAATGATATGAGGTACTAGATCATGAAAGGTATATCCCCGAGTGTCATCGGTCGTGTTAGGTCAATTATTTTCAAATTTTGGGTGGTCCTGCTGGAACCCCTTAGGCGGGGACGGGCATGAAGCCCAATAATGATGTGAGTACCTAATGCGTATGGTATACGAGTTCATCGCTTTCTAGGCAATGATATCATGTTCTCTGTGGGGGTGGGGTCCCGGAACTCCTTTGGTCTGACAATCGGTCATTTAACCCAATATTATACACTCAGCCTCGACCTCAAGCCCAAAGGGACTGTCATACTTCAGTATCGTTGGTCACGTTATGTAATTCTTCCTGGGCAGTCACGTACACGTCTGGACCCACAGTCGATTTAACCAGGCGTATCAAGGATACACATCCTCAGAAGGTTCCCGCTTTATATAGGTTTCATCATTCTATTCAATATTTCAGTCTTTGTGGGGTTTGTCCGCCGGAATTTGGTCACAAACTCAGGCACTTTTTACCCTGATACACTGCTCAAGATAACACCCTACAAAAGGCTGTATACAAGTTCGTTCTTTCCATGCTTCAGTATTTCAAGATTTTAGGCCGCTTCGGTGGAGTACCCCGTCTGGGGACAGTCCACAGGTCATTTTGTACACCCAGGGTCATCTAAAGATACATTCCTCAGAAAGGTTGTATACGAGTTCTTCATTCATTGTCAATACGTTCAGTCTGTCTGGGATGGTTGGTCCCCGGATCTTGGTCAAATCGGTCATCCATATGTGTGACCACCTCGTCACTCACACTCTTATAACCGATACACCTAACGAAAGGCTGGTATATCAAGTTTCGCGTAATGTTCCTATGATAATTTTCATTTTGGGGATGATATTACCCCGTCGGCGGCACCCAGTCATTTACGCCCGCGGAGTCATCCTAAGATAACATCCTCAGAAGTTGTTGCTATGACTACCCCGAGTTTCATCATTCATATGTCACATATTTCAGAATTGAGATGGGGCTGGGCCCGATTATGGTCAAATCACGTACATTTACCCCAGAGATAATCTAAAATGAAGATATAACCAAGTCCTACCTAGCGAATCAGGCTGAGCATTACTATAATTCACTAGCTACTAAGATTATCGTTGTTCTATATGCAATATTTCAGAATGTTGAACGTGGATCCCTTCGTGGGATCTAGACACCACTATACTGGTCTTGTATACCATAATCAATTCGAATTCTACGACCTCATAAACCCTAATAAACAAAACCAACGACCATTGTGTTCTTTCTTAACGAATGGATTTTATTAGCCGGCACGGCACGTGGCTCCAGCACCCCGCGTCCGGAGCCAACTTCTCAGTAATTACCATACCAAATCTTTCTAGAAAACTCAACTCTGCACATGCCTCTCACCAAATTTAAGTCCAATTAACGAACATCTTCGATTTTTATAGTGGGGGCGGGCCGGGTCCCTTTGGGGGGACCCCCAATCCGGGAGAACGTAAATTGTAATTAATGACTAGGTCGGGTACTCCCAGTCTACACACCCCTCCAAATTATTACATCCAGATTAGCTGAGTACACCGCAAAAACTAGGACTGTGTAATATTGGGCTTAGGAACTGGATGCGAAGAAGGAAACGCGGGTCGAAAAAATAATGAATAATAAATAATAAATTATATAATAATATAATTAATGTAGTAATCGGGGGCAATGTTCTGTACTATGTTTCTAGTTCTGCCACAACTTGCATAATAATAATAAATAATAATAATAATAATAAAATAATAATCACACAGATCAACACTCAAACCGGTGTCGTGAAAACCCAAAACGAAACCGTAGAAAACCGGAGCCGGACGCCCCGAGCCGCGGGTAGCCGGACGAGGTCGGCAGCCAGAGTCAGAGTGCGGAGTCGAGCGGAGGAGTCGGGAAGCGCCAAGCAGTCGGTCGAAATTAGACTCACCACGGTGAGTACTGGCACATTTGCTTTCGAAGTAATAATAATAATAAATGGGATGTGTATCTATGTGTATGCGCATAACCGCGCGTAATATAAAAAAACGATTACAAACAAACGACAAACAAAACATAGACAAACGATAAGACAGAACGATAGCGACCAAACATAGACAAAACGCTCGGTTTGGTCTGAGTTTCGCTGTTCGAATTACATAGTAGGCTTCGGCTATTGAGGATTGCTCCCGCCTTAGAGCCAATATATCCTCTATTCATTAGTATCGAGAAAAAAAGTGTGGGCGTGGAGATTGCCCCTCGAAACTAAGCATAGTTGAAATTATGAGAGAAAGAAAAATCGTTGGTTGCAGTAGTGGAAAGCGAACGGGCACAAAACTTCGTATTGAGACGAACGCCTAATTCGTACAGCCCTGTATGGTGTTCGTAGAGTCCTATGTTCGGGGCGGAAGATATCCGAAGGAGAGATGAGAACCGAGTGTATTATCTCATGGACTGCCGGCGTCAACGCAGTGAGTAGTGAGAGAAGCTGTGTTACCGCCGCGCGTATGGTATCACTGAGATTTTTTGTGTTAAGAGTAGGCTGCCTAAGGTTTGGTTAAAGCAGCTACCAGAAGGATCTTGAATATTTGACGCTAAGAGCGCGCAGACGCCTTTCTATAAGGCGTGAGCCACTTAGCCAAATAGTCCCAGTTACTGTCCGAGCCGCAGCACCCCTCAACCACGGCGCCAGCACGCCCGTTCTCTAATGAGCACGCTACGACGAGGTGCTTCGAAGAGCGGAACACCCCACCCCCACCCACTCCACCCTCACCACCACGCCTCCCGCCCCCGGCCCCACCGCCACCCCATGCCCACAGGCCTCCGCCATCCAACTCCCCCACAACTCCTCCACCACCCCCACCCCACCGCCCTCCCCCGCACGCACCCCCACCCCCCTCGCCCCCGCACGCTCCCCCACCCCGCTCGCCCTCACCCCTTCCCCCCCAACCGCGGGGCCTCCCCAATTACCCTTGACGCGCCCTCACCTCCCGAACCGACCATCCACCCCCGCCGCCCCCCCCTCACACCCCGCTCCACACCCCTACCACCTCCTGCCTCCCACACTCTCCTCCTCTCCTCACCAACACTCCACTCACCCACTCTTCCCTCACCCCACCCTCCTCATTCACTCTCCCAGCCCCTGCCACACGCCTCCACCCAGCGCTGCCTTCGCCCACGCCTCAAGTTTGCCATCTCCACTAACGTATATCAAGAATTATTGTCTATGGACCGAAGACAGTGGGGAGGGGATGTAGAGGGTAAACAGCTTCGAAGAGAAATTTACTCTCCAAGTATTTAAAGAAGGGAACGACGTGTTAGATAGTGTGGCTGAGCTGATGGGAGGAAGGAGAACGAGAACTTAAAGAGGAACGGGAGAAGGCGATACGACTGCACGCAGAGCGTTAACGCGTCTACGCCTGCGTCGAATGTAATATCTATAAATTGAATATTTCGTTTCAATTTTTAGAACAGATCACAAATGGTCGTGTCGTAGCCATTATGTTGGTTTTGAAGATGAGTGTCTAAGATGCAGACATGTGCTAGCAAACTTGTTGTCGTCCACGCAATCTCTCTCTTCAGTTACGTAATCACAGTGTAATAGAAGCAAACTAAAGTGAAGGCGGTGGGACAGTAGACGGATACATGATTCCCCCCTTGATATCCGCATCCCCTACCCCTGTACTCGTTTGGACACAGCTGTTGGAGTCCATCCACTTGTCGAGGCCCTACGCGTGGGAACCGGGCACAAGTAACACTTTCCATATCTGATGAGTAGCAAGAGTTCCACATTACAATTTCCGATGATGTATTTTAACGTGCTATAGAGCCCTAGTGTTGCCTTTAACTGCGTTACTTTTGTTATGCTACTATTATAATTTTTTAATTTTCCTTTGATGTATTTTATTTATTACTAAAAAGGATTAAGTTTAATTTATACTTAAACTTTCTTAATTTGAGCCACGAGGCGTTCATATATATTATATAATATATATTATAATTACATACTTATATATATATAATATTCATAAATCTAGTATTATAACGATGATATATTTGTCTTATCTTATCTTATCTTAAGATATATTATATAATCATATCATAAAATAATACAGTATATAATAATATATACAAGGTGCACTTATAGAATATATACAGATGCTTTGTATATACATTATATAATATATATTATTACTACTGCCAACCATTGCTCATGACTACATAATACTTCATATTATACCCTATATATATATCATATACTAGTAATATATATAATATATGTTGTGTCTGTTAAAGCCTTATAACGAAACAATTGACATATATAGTGCTGATCGGATATTATACGTATGGCTACATTTTATTATTATTAGTTAGTTATTTAACTATTTATTATCATTATTATATTGATTTATTTACAATTGTCGTAAAGAAAACTAGCTGAGGAACGAGAGCAGAAAAGGTACGAAAACTCTATACTATCTCTCAATTACAAAAGGACGCTGATCTTCTGCACTATCAAATTGCATATCTCATTCTCTCTCCTCCTCCGTCTTTCCCTACCTAAATTAACTATTGTCACTTCTTCCTCCCTACAAAGACAAGAAACAGGTTCGCTCTCTTCTTCCACATAAAAAAATACTCCGTGCAGCAGTCGGCGTGCTGAGTATTCCAAAAATTTTATCCGCACTTGACCAGCCCTTGGAATGTGACCCACCTACTGCACACAAGAAGCGGCACATGCCGGCCACATTATTACCGAATAGACAACACCGCAATTCGTATCGACGTTTGAATAATTGCCGAATGTGCGCGCACTGCGCATAAAACGAGAGTGTACAAGTGCGTGCGAGTGGCTGTCGGTTAGTGACCAAAGACTCCGCATGTGCAAACGTCGGCTGCACCGGACAGACCGATTGTGCACGGCCAGCCCCAATGACTCGTGAGGCCTTCATGTCTCCTGTCTGATACACACGGTTTGGCTTGACAAGAGCGCACTCCCATTCACTATATTCAAATAGGTCTGGATGTTTCCTGAGAGATATACCCAAGTGAAACACGCGCGCGGGTTATGAAACGTTATAGGAAACCAATAAACTACGCGGTAATGGAGAAAATGTGAAAGATAATAAGGATAGATTCAAGTACAAAAATGAGAGGCAACCGGGCATGTAGGCTACTCGATCAAAGTATATTAAACAAGGGTAATAATTTGGCAAAAATGGTTTTTCTAGGATCCGCACAGTTGAGCTCAACGCTACAAAGAAGTCAGGCCAGGCTGAAGGGTGCATCGCTGCCATTGCCCCGGGATTCGAGGGTATCGACTCCACTCCAGTCCGGATCAACTACGTGGTAGAAATTACGCCTGGAAAAGCTTTCTCTCCTCTAAAACAAGGAATATGACACGAGGAAAGGGATCATACAATTCTATTATTATTTATATATTAATAAAATAATAAAATATAATAATATAATATATAATGTAATTTTTAACTATAATCATATAAGCTTGATTAAATAATATAATATTTATCCACTGTATAAGTATAAAGAATCTCTACCTAGTACCATGAATTAATAATATTCATATATGTTCAAATCTACTTTATTTATACTTATTTTATAGTTGAGTATATAAGAAAATTATTATTATTATTTTAATAGTACTATAATAATATAATTATTAATATTTAATTCCTATTATATCGGATATGAACAGGGAGGTGGTTGTCATACGTGAAGGTAAATAATGGGGTAATACAGCTTGGTTATTCAGATGTTGTCAGATTTGTATCTCCGAGATGAGACACCTCGATAAAGATTCTAGGCCCGCGTACCTTCTCCAGGAGGTTCTGGGGCAGATCTCTCACGGAAGATTGAAAGGTTTCCGCAATTCACCAGAGTATTGACAAATAATGCAGCCGGTTTTTTGCAAGACTGGCGGAAGCTTATGTTGAGGAAATTTCTCTGGTTACGAAGCGGTAAAATAGATCCCACTATTCCCAAAACCAAAGTTTTGACCGCATGTACCCCGCCGTTCGGCATTCTTGTGGACACTAAAACCTTTCTAATGATGGATTTTTTCTTGATTGCCCACAAACTTATATAAGGTTGAGCTGCGCGTTTCATAATTAAACAAGGAGCTCGGGTTTAAAAAAGGGGCGTGCGTAGAGCTACTCTCCTCTCTTTCTGCAGTGAGTCTTGACATTAACTACCGCCCTCATGTCGTTTTCCCCGAGATCACACTAGCACTCACCCAATCTGGGATGATAGATGCCAAAAGCAATATTTAATGTTATAATAGATAATTATACATCTAAATTAAAGTAATTAATATAATATTTAATCATATTAAGATTAAATTTAATAAAATTAACAAGTAATATTTACTTGATGGGTCTTTGTGTGATAAGTAGTAATTATAGTATATGATTTACATATATATACCTATATAATGTAATATATATAATAATATTTATTAATTAAATATATAATGATATATAATTCATAATTTAATATAAGTATATATATATATTAATAAATGAATATAATATATTAATATATATATATATATAATAAATAATTAATTTAATATATATTATAATGACTTCCATAGGTCTGATGTGTGTGAAAAAGATTGATAGTATATACTACGTATAAATATTAGTAGGAATGGTATGGTATTGTCGGATTAATATGTCATATTATATATATATATAGTATATGATATGTACTGAATAATAAAATAATAAAAATCGAAAAAGGAAGAAAGATTACATATCGAAAAATATTAAAAGGATTCCCTGAAAGATGATTGATAATGTACAAAAGGAAGAGTATGACACTTAGCATAATGGAAAGAAACTTAAATATAAAGAGAACATATTCCCATATGAACTATTTCCGATGGTGAGGTGAACAGGTAAATGAGTGGGTAAAATGGACAATTGGCTTGGCAACAATCCCGAAGGACAGTAGATTCAAATCTGAGCTTCGGAACATTTTTGTGCACTGAATATTTTAAAGCTAAAACTAATTAAAATAAACAAAAAACCATAATCTGGACATCAGGAAATCGTAAAAATAAAATTAAAATAGGTATGTTTGCATTATATATTATTAGATATAATATAATAATATTATTTATATTACTATAGATACACGTATATATATATATATATATATATATATAATATATAATATATATATATATAATATTATATATATAATTAGTGTGTATTTATGAAAGAAGGAAATGTGTGGTGTGTGTGAGATATGCGTGAGAAAATCGGTAGCAACAGCAGATAGAAACAAACAAAATCAACCAAGAGGGTCGCGACTTAGTGAAACGACACGGCAAGAAAGTTTAGTTTGCTCCTTGAATTGCATGATTAGTCTTCGGGTTCTAAGGTGTTATAAGCTATTATATTCTATATATATATAATATTATATAATATTAATATAATAAAATATATGAATAGTGAAGAAGCTAAAATAATTACAAAACAAAGGCAGATTAATAACCATGGATCCTTCAATTGATCATAAGTGATCAAGTGAGTCAAATAAAATGTGATCAAAGGAATCAATCTCTCTCTCTCTCTCTCTCTCTCTCTCTCTACTCTCTCCTCTCAGGCACTCATCTCTCTCTCTCTGCTCTCGTCCTCCTCTCTTCTCTACTTACTATTGTATATTCTCACCTCTCCGGTCATAGTTTGAACAAAGGACATATTATAAAAATACTTTAAATGATCCTTACGAAGAAAAATGTAAGTAAGCAGAAAGTATGCAACCACTATCGGGATAATATATGAATGACTGCTATCTACAAATTAGGAGGTTGAATGCTGGACACAAGCCAACACAAATTCAAATGTACAGCACGCAGAGAGCACACTCATCTTTAACACACAAAAATATATAAATAATAATAATATATATAAAGTATAATGTTATAAAAATATATATTAAATAACTGTAAATAGTAAATGAGGTAGAAAAATAGACCTTATTTATAGTATTATTATATGGTATAAAATATATATATATAATACTATTATTATTATATACTATCACTATTATACAATTTTAAACTATTAATATATATATACTGCAAATGTTAAAAACCCTTTGTTGAACTGATTATATTTAGGCGAAAAATAAATTTCTAGTACTTTAGGATGTCACCAGAATACTTACTAAAATTACATAACTAGTCATAACTTAAATTATATTATAATAAATACTAAAAATAGTAAAATCAATAAATATCACTATAGACCTATAACTTCTAATTAAATAATATATATGGATATAATATATATTATATATATATATATATATATATAAAATAAGTGGTTTTCCAATACCAGAATTTTTGATAATTTTTCATATTAATTGATAATTTTTCATTTTTTTTAATTAATTTAAGAGCTCTGTTGACGTTAAATAAATAACAGCAAATAATATGTGAGAGCAAGTAAAATAAAGTGGAAAGAAACTGTTCCAGACTTTACCAGTAGATGTGAGCGATGTTAAGAATGTAGAGATAATGAGGTAACCTGTTAAGGCCTGAGTATCAGCGTACGCGCATAAAAGAAGAAATAAAAGGGAATAAGAGCTATGCAGAAAATGAGAGACAACTTAGCATTACTACCAGGGTTTTCATTAAAAAAGGTATGAAGAGAATTAATACCACGAGACTAGCATCGAGAGTTCAAGAAGAAAAAAGGCATCACGCACCGAGTAATAAGTGGGAGTATGATATACATTACAAGTGCCAGCTCGCCCAAGGCAAAATAACCCCAAAGGGAGATCTTGTTCAGGAGGTAAAGAGTCAGATGGAGAACTGGTAAGATTGTTGGTAGTCAGAAAAGCCTCAATGAACGCTGCTTGTCTACCCATCTGGAGTAAAGTTGCAAGGGAAAACTTCCCAATTCGAACAATAATTTTATGAGCCGGATTCCAGGCACCAGTTGCATATATAAGTGATGAGGCAAATACTCCTAAACAATGGCGTTCAAGACCTAAATACTCAGAAGTGATAGACAGCAAATGTAGCTGATAAGGATGTAATAAAACCTATCCATTAGGAAAACCAACGATCAGGTTGAATGATGACACAACACTAAAGAACGTCTAAAGAAGATAAAGGGATATTCTGGGTTTCGAGTGTATAGTAGTATCTTCACACCATAATTGTGTTGTACTCCGGATAAGAAGTTGGATAGTAGAAGTCTGTTAACACCCCACGCGATTGTTCCATAAAGATGCAGGTTAACAGAGAAGAGTATGATTTTTTGTATGGCTTATGAATTTACAACTCTGTATTTCTTTACAACATCACTAACAACAAGAGAAATAGAACGCAGATATGCATTCAGATTGACAGCTCTTGCTACCAAGACCACCAAAACCTTCACTAGTTTCGATAATAATTCGTTATATTGATCTCTGTAAGAGAGTAGAGACGAGAGAACTGAAGCAGGATTTGGAGTGGAGAGTGAGAGATTGAGGAAGAGGACACGGAGAAGAATGAGGACGAAAAAAGCAATTGGGTTTACCCAGATGAATTAAAGAGAGTAAACAGACTGAGAGAGAGACCAAAGGTTCTGGTTAGAAAATAAGGAGACCTGGCAGTATGCTGTCCACGCGCGTAATAAGTTATTGCGTATATTTTTGAGTTTTGAAGAGTGAACAATCAGAAGCCGAAAAAGTAACACAGATAAAAAAAATTAAAGAATATTAGATGAAAGGGAAACCCACCATACTTGAGGAGATTGTTTTCAAGTGGCTTAGTGGACGGATGCTGCCAAATCTTACAACAGCTTAGTGTAATTTCTAAAGAAATTGACCGGGGAAAGGAAAAAACTAGGCAGAAGAGAAAAATAATGGATAAAGATGTTGCAGTAAAGGAGAATCACTCGTTCAAAAATCACAAGCCTTCTTTTCCGCCTATATGTGCTGTTCCCAGGGAAACTCTATCATAAGGCCTTTCTCATATGAGCTAACTTAGTTCGCCATAGAAACGCACACCACGAGAAATAGCCAGATAAAAAATCATCTATCACAAAGTAAAGGCGAAGTATAGGGTGATAAATAGAGTCTTACAATCGAGGAGTTTCCCCAGATTTATAAGTGGTCCATCCGCCACCTTGCCATCGTTAATCGGACACATTACTTCCTAAGGCTAAATGAAAGGATTGGATTGCCTTAAAAAAACACAGAAGGAAACATAGCCATATAAATAGGAAACTAACTGTTATGCCTAAAGGCTGCGCTATGCCAAAGTGACTCATATTATTATCTCATATAAGCTCTTGTCATTAGTCTAGGTAACTTTGCCATGAGATATAACAATATAATAAAATATAATATTTATATGATTATAATATATATATTTTGAGATAATACGTGAAGAAATATTAAAACAAACATACCGGTCTCCAATGTCCTGCCTTGTACGATCTCCCGCGTCTTTACACGTAATTAAAAAAATACAGAATCAGAGAGAGAGAGATCGCATGCCGCAATCGACGAGAGGTTGGACGAAAAGAAAGACAATACATCGTGGATAGGGGTCACTGACGAGATAGATAATGACTGAGACACAAGATATACTTATACTATGAGTAATATTATAATGATATCTAATATATCATAAAAGAGTATATAGAGATAATAAATGAGTAATAAGAGTATGATTATGAGATGGAGACTCGTATGACAAAATATATAATGGCTGATGTATGGGTAACGAAGAGTAAATTAATATGTGTATTTGATATATCGGATATTATACTATTATTCACATTCAATTATCTAATTACATTATATATCACTCAGTGACATATTTCGACATATCATAGATATATAAGATTATTATGTAAGATTACGTAATGAAGATGAGAAAATAATGACCATTAATTATTTGAGCATCCTTTGCCTCACGCGATTTATTTGGAGAAAGTGAATCATGAGTAGCCGCAGACTAACGATTCTGACACCAAATCCACGTATGATCTGTAGGAGGAGTCTAATCTCAATCAGTGAGGAGCGGATTTAGTGTACGAAAGGATCAACCGCGAATCTTCCGAATTCGCAGCAAGAGATGAAAACACCTGCATGGTCTTCTAATATCCATATCTGATTGAATTTGTCCTTGTAAAATGTCATCATTTTATGCTTTTAAAATAGTATAATTTATGATAAATGATATATATTACTTAGTTAAGTAATATATATTGGTATACTTAGTTATATAACTATTATATATATAGTAACCGCTATATTAGTAATATATTAGATATAATAGTCCTACTCTTATTCGATTAGCCATATATAATAATATTAGTATAATAGAATGATATATATAGTAATATTACATGATGCATTATACGATAATATAAGATATAGGACTTAGATATTCTACTTCCCGTACTTTATAATATCCGTATCTATGGTGAAATATAAAATCCAGATAATAGCAATGAGGATATAATCCTCGATTCATTCCAGCCGACACTTTGATTTTCCAGGACGGATGCCGGGCGAGGCTTACTTCTGATTTCGCCGATAATTGGTTGATCCAGATGTACAATAGCAGACGGCTAACGGATCGAAGGAAAGAGCAGGCAGCTCCCCGTAGTGATGACACAACCAACGCCACTGCACCCGGCCATCTTCCTTCCGCGCCGCCGTGCACCCCCCGGCTACGACAGAACCCCACGCCCCTCACACGTGTGTCACACCACTTATTCGGGAGAACCATCTTTACGTTTCTGCGCCTGGACTCCTAATCCTCTACGAATATTGCTTCTCTACATGATACTTCAAACTTTGTCAGAGAGACCGTTATCCTACGCCATACTTTACACCTGCATCTCCGACTTTCTCTTCTGTCTTCACCTAGCCCTTGTGCAGCGCTTCCCAATCCACCGCACACTTACATATCCACCCATATACGATCCTTCTGCGCTTAACTGCACAACGACATACATTCATTCTTATCTCACCGTGACCAAAACACTACATTGACTATAGCTTCATTAACAACCTAATCGCTTATGAATTTCGAGGTGTTTCACTCTCCATTCTCCTGATATTCACACTCCTTCTATCAGCTTACGTCAACACCACACAACTCTCAGATCTATCCATATCCTTCACTCCTGTTATTAATCTAAGCAGATTTCTCTTTATTCTCATTTCCTGCCTCCGGTCCGTCTCTCAGGTTTTGTCCTAATGTCTTCACTACCGCATGTGCTAACTAGTGACCTCGCACGTATACATGAGCTACTCACTCGTAGATCATACATGTGAACGTCCTCTGTGAGATTACATATGATGCTCTATGATGGTGCCCACAGGTAGGCCATTCGCTTCTCTCGCTACTATTAGCGCGAGATAACGATAGTTGCTTATCTGAGCAGCTGACGGTACCTGCTCCTCATCGTACAGTTCAATCTCTATCAACTATGCCTTAATACTTAATACTTTTCCTCATGCGGGTAAGCTCGACGTCATTTTATTCCTAGCCTAAATCCCTAATAATAGGTAGCCGCTCTGTATCCTTCTAACTATCGACCTATTGCCTTAATACTATGTATTCTATCTATAAGTACTCATTTATGAATACTCTCCTATATAATACTCTCATGTCCTCAGTATTATATCATATAAGTAATCTACATATACTCATTCTTCAGATAATGATCAGTGTGCCTCTTATCGACTTTCTCAGAGATCAATACTGTGTATATATTTACCTTTCCATCTCAATTTAATATATTCTAAATAGAATATTAGACTACGTTTCAGAACCTTTGGGTTGTATATCTTGAGTAGTGGATAGCGTGACATATCTAAAAGCTTTTGACTATGGTATGTAGCTGATGTACGTTCTAGTACTACTCTCATAAGCTACTATTTTTATGAGATTTCCTCCTTCGCAATTTGGTGCTCATCACTTTATTTGATTCTAAATAGTATATCAGATCGTATCGTTTCAGCCTTTGCACTGCTAACAACCTCTTCCTCACTTTCTTTATTAATATGTAGGTAGTTCCTCTAAGGTCTGTTTTATCGTTACCATATTTATTCTCTACTTTGAGTTCATCAACGGAGAAATGACTAGATGTGCACTTCATATATAACTCTCGACTTGTACTGATATACTCAATCTATAGTACCGATTGTCGGATATTTTCTCTAGTGGGTATACTCACGTATAATCTTGATTGAATTTCAACCTTTGAAAACTCAATATCTTTATATACTCCTTCTCAATAAATACTATCCATACTTATCCCATTACCCTATTTATATATGATTAAGACCCAAAATCTTAAAGCGCGTTCATTGGTTAATGTACGACGATGAGATGCTTGTCTTGCTGCACAAGAACGCCTTTTCGAGCATCCCTTGAATACAGTAGAAAAATAGATAATAGATTGCTTTGGCAGATAAATACTGTTCTAGATTGCGTGAGATTTTTCTTCTATCTGCTCAAATACTCCATGATAAATAATATAAAAAGGTCTCATATTCGAGCATCACCTGAATAGTGAAATCTGTATACATTTGGAGGTGGATACGTTCTCTCCTCACTTTATGGATAGAGTAGATAGCGTAAGGCGTAGAAGGGCTTAATAAACTTCCTAACTCATGACACTCCCTTGACTCGCTTTCTCATGCGTCGTGCTTAACGTGAGGCTGCTAACTTGTGCTCTCTCTTCTAAAGTGTGTCTTCAACGGTAGTGCTACGCGTGGAAATTCACGCTGCTCGCATCCTTATACCATGCGTCAGGCCATCGATAGATTAACATACATTGAGGTCGCCTTGTGTTCTCATGAATAATTGTATAGAAATATTGGAGATTCGAAGGATCACTCATTGTGGTACCTCTTCTTTGCTGGGAAGAAGGGCCGCCCACATTCTAATGTCTTTATGAGACTCCTTGCCTTGCTCGTTTTATTTTCCCCTCAATATTAATTCTTCCTCTAGTTAAGTCAGAACGCGTCTCTCCATGTAAAGACAGAAGAAGGTGCCAGGAAAAAGGATCGAGAGACGGAAGTTTGCCCACCTGAGACGAATTTGGCTCGTTTAGGCAATAAGGGGACTTGCGGGGTTGGTCAGGTGGGTATTATCTTCCATTTGATTAATCTTATTATTTTTCTTTTGTAAATTTTTTATGGTTAATTTATTTTGCCCTTCCGTTATGGAAAAGTCATGCCCGTGGAGTGGTGAGGGGGTTTTTTTTAATCATGTAAAAAAAAGAAAAAAAAAAAAGAGAAAGAGTGAGAGAAAAATAGCTATATAGTTTTTTTTTTGTTTTTTTATATATGAATATATATATATAGGATATATATTGTATATATTAGTAATATATATATAGTGCTGAGTAAATAAATTATATAACATTTACAACATTTAGTAGTCTTGTATTATATATACTATATATTATATATATATTATGATTATATTAAGTTTAATATATAATATATTTATACAAGTATAAATATATCAATATAATATAATTATATATCTGTTTTACTCTCCTATATATATAATAATATAAGAAGATATATAAGATAATATAAATATATAGATAGTTAGTGTTCACTAGATAGCTTATTTATTTACTTACCTTTTTTATATAATAGTTATATATTTATCATATTATATATAAAAATGAAATATTATATATATATATATATAATATATTATACTATATATATATAATATAGATAATATATTATATTTAATATAAGAGTCTTACATGGGGTATGTTGTTACCTGTAGTTGATGTATAGTAAGTGAGACTATGGTCTGGAAATAAGAGAGAAATATAGATCTAAAGTTTCAATGTGTTCTCGTTTGCATATTGGCTGATGCTCAAGGTATTTTATAAGATGAAAAGAAATAATAAAATGAGTTAGATGAACATATTTAGAGAGAGTTGTTAACTCGGTGTATGAAGAAAGAGCCCGGTAATAGAGAATAATATCGTAACAGATCATCTTTTGCAACGTTGGGTCGAACGTGGAAAAACAGACATGACATATGAGTCGGTTGGGTTTAAGCGGATGTATAGTGCAGAGTGCTCTCCCTTACCGTTGTTATGGGACCGACCTCGGCCTGGCGAGAAGACCGAACGAGCAAACGTGGATTGAGTTCGGTTGAACGATTGTCTGAAGGAGAGTTAGAAATGTGAAGGCTTATATTAGACTAGGAACAAAATTAGTTGGGAAGACTATGATGAGGAGAATGTGCTAGGCCTTTTTGTATCGGAGGGCATGGTTGTGGCCACCCTGGGCCAATGTTTTGCAATTAAACCCTTATTTAATTGTATGGTGCATTTCGTGTATTAAATTGACGACCATTGTTTATATTTTTTTATTATAGTTTTTTTTCTTAATTTTTCTTCATATGGACGATATTACACATAGTGCAGAGGTCGCGCGCAGAAAAGGTCCCATTAAGCTCTCTAGGCGTGGATTTTCATGTCTGTTGACGAGACTTTCACCTTAATAATGCGTTTGATCAGAATGGCCTTACGGGCACGGTATGAGCCTGGGCTTTCTTTCGACATTTGTCATATTACTCTCATACTGCTTTTCTTTTCCGGATGACTTGTGTAGCGCTCCTTACTCCCATTCATGGGAAAATGGTAGGTGAAGAAAGAAAGAAAGAATTCATCTATATATAATATATATATATAATATATTATATATATATATATATATATATATATAATTATATATATATATATATTATATATATATATATATTATATATATAGGATATATATATATTTTTTTTATTTAAGTTAATAAAATTAAAATTGTAAAATAATAATGAGCCTTTAATAATTTTTTTTATTCGATATACTACTACATAAGTTATACTATGATATATCATGATACTTAAAGCATAAATGATGCAGACTATTTTTACAATAAGAGGACCAAATGAAAAAATGTATTAGAAGAAATCGGGTTTTCTATCTCTGCTGATTCGGAATATCACTGGTTTGGTCTTTTCGTTCACACAAATCGTCCTTCAAAGCTGATTTGACGATTTCTCCTCTCCTCATGAGGATGTCATTCATGCTAGGATTTGGTTACATGTCAGCAGCTGTTTAGTCTTTCGCGAATGAAATTTCCTCAAATAAAGGTGATGGGTATAAGCGTTTAAAATAATCTATGTCATTATTCACTTCTTCATTTACAGTATATTATATTATATTATATATAAATATTTATATATATTACGTATTATATATATAGTATAATATATAGTATTATATAGTATATATATATATATATATATATTAATATAGTATAAACTATGATTATATCTCATTACTCTCTCTCTTATACTTCTATCTTATAATTAACACTATATATTACGTGTGTGTGTACTCTTATATTACATCTATTAATTATATATATTCATTTTATAATACTTACTATACTCTCTCTCTCTCTATACTCATCTCTCTCTCTCTTCTCTCTTATATATCTATTATATACTTACAAGAAACAAAATCTCATCAATTGTATTATGCAGGTGATTTATTTGATGTAATATTAGACAGAACTGCTGAATAGGTTGGAAATTTTATATTAATTTTCCTCGCGTAATAATTGCAATTCTGGATGCGGATGCGGATTCGGATGCGGATGCTACAGGTAATTGAATGTAGTTATAGCAAGAGATTTACTTGATGTAAGATAATAATTGTTAAATAAGTTGATTACTTTGTTCAAATTTTCCACTTATAAGAATTGTAGTTGCTGATGCGGATGTAAAAATATTTAATGCAGTTAAAAAATGCTTTTCTGATACTGCGTATACCAGGAAGTTGTATGTTGCAACCTTTCAAATGCAGAAGATTAAGTAATTAGGAATCAATTCCTAAGTTTTAATGAAGATGGGAACGGGAATAGAGACAAAGATGGGAATGAGAGTGGGAACAAAGACTTAGA
>JABUQX010018768.1:32500-35000 GCA_015478945.1 Trachelipus rathkii
TGGGGTGTCAGGCGAGTCCCGACGAGGGGGAAATCTGTAAACGTTTGTAACGGGAAATCTTTTCTGCTGGAGATTTCTTAAAATGACAGCAAAATCTTCGTTCTTCTGTTCTAAGGAATAAATAGTGCCTTTTGATGTATTTCTTATCTTATCAGGAATTGAAATAAGAGAAATACTCCGAGAGATGTTAAGGATGACAAGATGGAACTGTGATTCCAGGTAGTAGCATGAACGAGAAGGGACTCATTTCAAATTAATGTGACTGGGGGTCTTCAACTCCTAAAGCTTTTTCAAGTGCATCGCTAAGAATAATAGTTAATGGTTTAGTGAGAACTTTGGAGGTAGTGGATAGCAATAAGTAATATATCGGGAATGATGTGTCAGCTGGCATTCCCGGAGGGGGAGCAGCATATGAAGTAAACAAATGAGAACGACTAGGACTAGGAGCACCTTTTCGGAGTTACCTCGACCGTTTTTGCACCTGGAGTGTCGAGGGCGTGCCAGGCGAAGAATCGCTGTTGACAGGCAGAGGATTTCTAGGTGAAGTGGAGGGAGTTACGGATTCAATTTTTGAGGTAAAATCCAGAAGAATAGGTTGTGTCGTCAATTTTAATGTCCATGAGATACCGAGGCGACGAATTGCAGAGGCTATACAGAGGACTTTCAGGTGAAGTAGAAGGAATTAAAGCGGATACACATGGTCTAGGAGTAGGAGGGACCCAGGTGGGGTCAAGCTGGGAACCCAACAGATGGTAGTAATGCACGCTTTGGTTTAATAACGTTTTACCTTGAAGAGCCAGTTTCATAAAAGTTAAACCGCAAATTTCTTCTCGATAAATGAATTATAGTTACGAATAAACAAATGAAAAAAGAGTAGAATAACAGAATAGATTGAAAAGGTGTAAATTTCATAAGGAAGTGTAGCCCCTCTCCCCATTACAGGTCACAGGCCAGAAACTCACACAACTTCCCTGAACCCATTCTGTAGGGTATAGGCTGTGGATGTGGCCTCGGACGATCCTCCCTGAACTCCAAGCGCGGTTTTTTTCGACATGTGAATGCTGCGAGGAACCTAAATAACGTCACTTACATGCCGAGCTTATACAAAAAAGTGCAGGACAGCCTCCTCAGCGGTTAACTCGAAGGTTCGGGTCCCCTACAATTTGCAGCCCGGTCATAGGCGCAAAAGACTGGTTTTTAGCGTATACCCTCATCAACGGGGAAGATGTGTGAGGTGAACTGAAGCACCCATGTAGGGGAGAGGCAACCGGATAGGCCCAAAGAAGGCTGTGATATGAAAAAGTGAGGAAAACCTCTTTTAGAGAGTAACAAAAATAAAAATTGTAGTGGAGGAGGAGGATTGAAAGAAATAAAAAATTTTAAAAATGAGGGGAGAAAAAGAAGACTAATAGATTTGATATGACAAACGCACATACTAGTGGTGGGGCTGGAGGGATGCACAAACTCCCTCAAGTATTGGTTCTTGCCACTATAGTTATTCACCAAGAGTATAACACCTAAACAAGAATCAATACTACACCTGCGGGGGATATATATATATATATATATATATATATATATATATATATATATATATATATATATCTATATATATATAATATATATATATATATATATATATATATATATTATATATATTATATATATTAGATATATATTATATATATATATAATATATATATATAATAATATATATATATAATATATATATATATAATATATATAAATATCTATATATATATATATATATATATATATTTTATTTATTTATTTATTAAGCACCGTGTCCCGCATAATTGCAGGGTGGTGTCAATCGCATAATACATATGTAATAATGCGATTGTTCATGGGAAGTATATAATGTCAGAAGGGGGTTCCCAGCCCCAACAGCCATGCGAAGATATTCTTCATATTTACCAACTGCGTCGAAACATCCCATCCACAAGTAGACCAGAAATTAATTATAGCGTAGCTTCTTGATTTGTAATTCCAAATGTTGTGTTTTTATTCAATTTTGTTAAAAGACCTGATGATACAATTTTTTTTTGCTCCTCACTTAAACAATTGCAGACCCCAATTTACATATTTACATAAAATTAATAATTTTTTGAAAAGAACTAGATTAAAAATTTTGTAGCTCCGCTTTAGTTCGCTAAAAATGTTAATTTGGTTTTATTATATATTATGATTTTCATTTTAAATTAAAATATTTTATGAAGATTTTGATTAATTTTGTTAGCTACCACTTAATAATAATCTGATCTTAACATCTTCCCTCAAACAGAAATCCTTCTAGAACTTTATGAAGTAGTTCTATTGAAGTTTTAAGCCTTCTTCTTAGTCTCTATCCTAGATCTTCTCATTTCTTCTTTTCCTTTTCTCCCAGCTGTTTTTATTGCATCCAACTCCGATGACAGTCAGCAAATATATGTATATATATTATATATATTAATTATATATATATATATATATATATATA
>JABUQX010018768.1:45000-51095 GCA_015478945.1 Trachelipus rathkii
GCGTCTTACCGACATTTAATTCAGGGCTGATGAATTCTTTTTTTTTATAAATTCACAGCGGAACCATTGAAAACTTCCTTCCGTTAGATGTTGATCCTAGGAAAATTGTGTAGGTATGTCATTCATAAAGCCTTCCTGGACAAACTGATAGGACCCCACTAATGGCTATTAGCCCCCCTTCTCTCCTTGCAGATATGTTAGCAAAAAAAAGGCAATAGTTTTTGATTTGTTTCATGTCATTTTTTGATAAATGCCATAATTTTGTATATTAACTCAGCCTCTTCCTTTTGTGTTGTTCTGTTAAGAACACTACAAATTGATCGTGGGCCCACGAGTTACTATATAATATTGTGGTGTTTCTTTTAGAATAGTTCGCAAAGTTTGAATTAAATCCGATCGACCTACGTTTTTTTGGTTCTTTAGTTTCTGTCACTGAAGATCAAAATATACGCGCAAAACACCTTTCAAATCACCCTTTTTACTTCGTCTAAATTTAGGGTCCAGTTTTATTTATAGGTGGAGAAATCTTCGAGGTTTTTATCTATCTTTTATTCTCTCTCTTTCTCTTCGGTGAAAGCTTAAAAGTATGATATTTACAAACACATTTTTACCCAACGTGATGTATACTGATTTTTTGTTTATTTTTTTAAACATACAAACAATAAAATCACACTCAAAAAAGTAAGCAAAAACGCTAAAGGGAAAAATTGGGAAAATAAAAGATTTTGGGAAATTTTAATATGAGGGAAATATTTAGAAAATTTCAAACTTAAAGATTTGGTTAAAAACTAATAATAGAAAAAATGAAAGGTTAAATAAAACTAAGTAAAACGCAGAACTTGAAAGGAATGAAATTCATTATGATAAACGTCTCATAAAGAAAAAATTCTTACTATTGTTAAGATCGAAAATTTCACTTAGATAGTAGGTTATAAATTATTGCTTCGTCAATGAAAAATGAGAATCATTTTTTATCAATATTAAAACTTAGATTGGATTATAAAAACGAAGGAAATAAAAAGGTTGAAAATATTAAATAAATCATAAATCAAAATATTGTCAAAATTTTCATAGCGTAAAATTTGATTTTTCGGGAGCAGACTCGAAACTGAAACTTCCTATAAAATTATCTTTTAGACTCTTCCCCCTTTGAGTTTTATAATAAGAAATCGGTCTCTATATATATATATATATATATATCTGACGAATGGTATATATAAACTCATAAATATTTATTCAAAAATATTAAAAAATAGCCTTGATAGTTGATCACGTGTCAAAAATTTTCGAGTCGAAAATTGTCAAATAAATATCACTATTGTATAATTTTCAAATATTCAAATTAAATATTTATAAAGCATAAATTATAATTTTTATAATTTCAAATCATCAATTGATGGTTTACATTTACATATATATATATATATATACATCCATAGATTTTTGTCACAAAGTATTAAAATTAATTGGTCAAAGTTCAATGAGTTTTCTGAACTTTGTGTAACTTTCACGTCGCGATTTCCGTGCATGATAAATTGTAACTAGTGGTAATGGTAGATATAGTTTAACCCCTGGTGGTGGAGCAAGTTAGTTCCCTTAGACAGAGGCCTTACCTCTGTTTATTAGTAATAATTAGTCTTCCCTCTATTAAACCTTGCTTGCACGTTCAAAATGGCCTCTAGCCTTCTTTGTAAGAACTAGATTCATTGAGGAACAAAAGCAAAGTTATTATCGGAATTCATCTTCTCACTGAAACACTTTTGTGTCTTCAACGAAGATTATTCCTACAAATAATAATTATTATTTGTTATTATTAACAATTATAATAATTATTATTATTATTATTATTATTATTATTATTATTATTATTATTATTATTATTATTATTATTATTATTATTATTTTATTTATTATTTATTTATTATTATTTATTATTATTATTATTTTCATCATTTATTTTTCTTTATCTAGTAGACTTATGCTTTTCCTATTATTTATTACTCTTAAATATTATTTGCTTATTAAAGAGGAGCCAGCTGTATTATATTATTATTATTATTATTATTATTATTATTATTATTATTATTATTATTATTATTATTATTATTATCATTATTATTGCTTTCGTAGTACTAGTTATAGAAAGTCTTAGTAGTACTGTTATTGTTACCGTTATCACAACAAAATATTGTTTTTGTTATTATTGTTTTCATTATTTGAAATTGACAGAGTTTTTTTTCATCTTTGTCAACTTCCGAAAATATATATTTTTCAACTTCGAAAAATTATACTACATCTTGTTCGATAACGTGGTTACACATATTCGGAAATTCAGAAATAACTTCGTAATAAAAAATTATAATTTCAAATATTAAAGCGACTTCCATATAAAATAAACTTAGTCAACATAAAAAATAAATTTCAATTAAATTTATTATACGACAAAACTTTTTCGCCCCCAAAATCATCATAAATAAAACTCGGTTCTTTTATGGACATTCAGTTTATATAGGCAGTAAATTATAGATTCAATAATTATTTTTCATTCGTTGTATATATATATTAATTACTCTGGTCCACACGAGGTCCACCGAGTATATATATATATACAAAATTATATTCCACTATTCATTGGCTACTTCCAAACTAATCGAGCGAAAGTGGTACCGCGCCAGAGATTTGTTTGGAAGTAGGAATAAATGTGGATTTGTGATCTGGTCTTCATTAGCCCAGCTACCTGGGACTGGGTCATAATCCCCACAAGCAGTGACAGGGATTCCGGCCTGGCAACTAGTCCCTAAAACACATTTCAAATTAGTAACTTTTATTTAAAGAAACTTATCTAAATAATAAAATATAACTAACAATTTCATCACTTACCGATCACATCGGGACTTTTTCCTTTTTTTCTTCTTAATCACACCTGTATTACCCATGATCCTTTCCTGTTTCACCTTACTCGAGAAAGTCTGCAAACAATCTAATTCGTTCTCTAAGATCTTTAAATTACAATACATTTCTTTTAAATTACTTGGTTTATCAATTCCCCAACACATCTCCCCACTTAAGTTTGAAACTCAAACTTAAAAAGAAACTTACCCACATAGACAATGACAACGGAGGAAAAAAAATAAACAATCACTCTTAATAATCAAACAGCAAATGATAATCGTAACAAATACTTACTAATCTCTTACCCTACCAGCTTCAATCGACTTTTCTTTGTTCCTCTTTCGATTTTTAATCCTGTCAACCATCATTTGCAATCACCTTTTCCGATATGCCTCATCCTCAGTTTCCTGCGGTAAAACCACTCATTTCTCGCTTTGATTTTTCCTTGTTTTCACTTTTACTAAATCCTACTGTCTGCTTATCTTCCACCATCGGATTCCTCCATCATGCACAATAAGGTCAAGGGTCGGTCCAAGAGAAACCACTACGTGCCACCAATGTTACTGCGCCTATTTTCTGTAATAAAACAGGCCACAATAATTAAACATTCACAGGACCTACTTAACAACCGTTAAGTTACTTTTTCTGAAACTCAATAAACTCAAATAATTAACCCTGCAATGATGGAGGAGAAGAAAAATAATCTTAAAGTTTTCTTATTATAATTATACAATACTTATAAATTCATCTATGTTCCCTAACTAATATTATACAATCCTACCTAAACTTTAGCAATAATAACCAATGTTACAAATTATCAATGAATAACGATAATAATTCTTCATAGGAGCGGAGGAGACACGTCAGGTTATCAAGGAGCACATCAGCACTAAATTCACAAGAGGCGACTGTCATCAAATGCGTTTTACCAAATCAAGTTCAAGCAAAAAAAAAACTGTTTACTAAAAGGAAATTGTCACTTTAAATGTATTCACAATTTTCTAGCATTTAAGCTACCTTCGCTTTTATTTAATTTCTATCAAATAATGTCTAAAGCTTCAGTGCAATGTTTATGTTTGTAAATTTAAGTCACTTTAGGTAATAGAAAGAATAAATCACAACAACTTACTTTTTTTAAAGTCCTTTCAACCAATTAACACTCATTTACCGGAATATCAAGCAGTTAATTTTTAATAAACTTTCGATTCACAATCGGTTTCTTCGCAATATTGGAGCCAGTTTCAATAAGTCATTCTTGAAAGATTCAATCAGATTTTGCTAGTTGTTCACAGCACATCTGTCCTTACATCGTTTTCTCAACCAATAATTTTTAAGAGCAGTGACGGGGATTCCGGCCTGGCAACTAGTCGAATAAAATGGGACTTCCCTTTTTTTCTTATCAAACCTGTATTGAAATGGTCCTTGTTTAGAGCGACACTCTAAAGCTGAAAGTCCAAAAAAAATCCCCTTGATTCTCTAAGATCTTTAATTACAATATATTTCTTTTAAATTACTTGGTTTATCAATTCTTTAACAATATATATATATATATATATATATATATATATATATATTTCTACTATAATTTTATAAATATATATTTTTAATAAGTATTACATACTTTATAATAACAATATATCATATATATATATATATGTATGTATAATAATATATAATAATATATATATATATATATGCATCTTCTTTAATATAATAATAATAATAATATATATGTATATATATATAATATAATATATATATATATATATATATATATATATATATATATATATATATATAATATATATATATATATATATTTTATATATAAAATAATATATATATAATATATACTATAAATATTATAAATAAATTTTATGAAACTATTATCTATATTTTAAAAGAATTATTTAAAAATCACGGCTGAATGTTGCGGATAATGGTTTTACATGCTTCGTATCTTTTTTTTTTTTTTTTTTCTAAATATTTCTTTAAGATATAAAAAAAAACAAAAAAAAATAAAATTCTTTTATATTTAAAAAAATTTTAAGATTATTTATTTTTTATTTTTTTTCAAATTCCAGAATCTGGTTTCACAGTTATTCCTTTTCCAAGAAATTTAATATTAATTAAAAATTTATGAAACAAAATTAAAGAAATGAGATTCTTTCGTAACTCTTATTTGAAAAGTTTTACTCCAGCATTTCATTTCTGATATGGCTCAAATATATAAATATTGTATATATATATAATATATATAGAGCATATATATACATAATATATATATTATATATATATATATATATGTAATAATATATATGTATATATATATATATTATATATATATATATATGTATATATATATATATAAATAATATATATATATGTAATATAATAATATATAATAATATAATATATATATAATATATCATAATATATAATATAATATCATATAATAATATAATAATATGTAATATGTAATAATATATGTAATATGTATTATATGTATGTATGTATATATAACCTTACTGTATGTATAATAATAATAATAATAATATCTGTAATAATATATAACTATATATATATATATATACCTCTTGATCCAAGTATTATTCTAGGAAAACTATCTTTCTCGACGTAATGGTTTCCAATACTAGTCCTTGAGTTATATAGTCTCAGGTAGGGTTCTCACCTTTTCAGTGGAACTGACATCTTCCATTTTTCCTGGAAACTCGTTCCCAGGGTCTCAGAAGTTAATCGTTTCTAGGCGCGATTTGCTCAATGCTGCTCCTAGTTCTTATAACAAAAAAGTAAAGGACCGTGTTGCTAGCCTCTCTAAGCAAAATATCTGAATGCCAACGACGTAAAAACTATAAGTAGATACCAAAATAGCCGAGATGATTGGATTAGACGAAGCCTTTCATTTTCACGTATAAGATGTTCGTTATAACCTTACAGGATAGACAACAACCTGTGAAAGAATGTCTATAATATTATGTATTTGAAGATTGAATAAGAAAAATAGATTTAATAATATTCGTTTTCGTATTCGCGAACATTTACTTCGTATTCGTATTCGAATTCGCAAACACAAAAAATTCATATTCGTTCCACTCCACCTCTATTATATATATATAAATATATATATATATATATATATATATATAACTTAATATATACTATATATAATATATATATATATA
>JABUQX010018769.1:0-5000 GCA_015478945.1 Trachelipus rathkii
TATATATATATATATATATTATGTTATTATTATTATTATATATATATATGAGTATATAAGATATGATATATTATGCATATATATGTATACATATTGGTTATATTGTTATTATTGTTAGCTAATATTGGTTATTATTATTATTACATATACACATTATTACATATACATATATATATATATGTTGAGAAACAGTTAGCAACATATATATATATATATATATATATATGTATATATATTATATTATTTATATTATATATTATTATTATTATTATATACATGATATATATATTGTTGGTTACATATACATATATACATATTATTATTATATTATTACAGGCTATTGGCTGAGCAGTATTGGGAAGGTTGGTTATACATACATGGTTATTATATTACATATTATTATTATATATATATATATATATATATATATATATATATATATATATATGCCGGATGACTGTCTCGAAGACTGCACCCTCCCTATCTGGTGGTGAGAAGAGGCGTGGTCGCTTGAGGAACCTGTCATGTCTCGTACCTTAACTGGTCCCAGTTTTGAAGTCTTTTTCGACATCCGGATTCCAACCGGCGTTTTTTTTGCCAACAGCTAATGTAGTTGAACGGAAAGCGCGACCACTATCGCATCATATATAGTATATATATATATATGATATACCAGGTATATATATATATATATATATATGATAGCATATATATATACATACATATTGTTATATAAAGATTATATTATATGATTGATAGTGATAAGATTGAAAATATTATTAGATATTATTATTGGCTACATATATATTATTATACATACGTATATAGATATATATATATAGATATTGTTATATATACATTATATATATATATATATTACTATTATATATATTATTATGTTATTATTATTATTATATATATATTTCTATATATATATTATATTATATATATATATTATTGTTACATATTATTATTATATATATTATATTATATATGTAGTATATATTATTATTGGCTATTATTATTACATACCCATATTATTGGTTATTATTATTATATATTACTATAGTTATAATATTAGTTAAGGCTATATGCTATTGTTATTATTGGGTTATTGAAATTGTTATATATATACATATATACATATATATAATATATATTATATTATATATATATATGACAGTAGTAAAATATTACATATATAGTATATTATTATTATTAAGCATATTACTATTATTATAGAAAATATATATATATATATATATATATGTATATTATTATATTATTATTATTATCTATATATATATATTACATATATATAAAATTATTATTATATACATATTATTATATACATATTATTATTATATATATGATATATATGTTAAGTTGTTATTATTATTATGTATTATATATTATAAACCATAGTCCATATATATATATATGGTGTATAGATTATATAGGCATATGATATATATATATATATGTATATGGTTATATATATATATTTATATATATATATATACATATATATATATTATATATATATACATATATTATATTATTGTTATATTATTATTATTATTATTATATAGCTCCAGAAAGATTATATATATATAGTTATATGTATGTTATATATATATATATATATATATATATTATTATATTATTACATATATATATATTATATATATATATATATGTTGAGTATATATATATATATATATATATTATTATAAATATATATATATAGGTATAAAGAAGATATATATATATATATATATATATATTACATATATATTATTATATATGTATATATATATATATATATATATATATATATATATAAATTGTTAGAGATATTAAATAAATTATGAAGTTTATATCAAATATGAACAATACTCAAGATTTAAAATTACCATAATGGACAAATGAAATTGAAAAAAATAGGCAATAAATAAAATATATAATTTCTGACTAAAATGGAAAAAAATTAGCATTAGGATACAAATGTGCGTAACCGTCAGTCATCACGTACACATGATCTGTGTAAAAAAAATATTTTTATTTCATTCAGATGCAGTCCAGAACAATTATTTCTGTAAAGTACAAGCAAAAAAAAAATGCATTCTGGCATAAAACGTTTAATAGTAGAATACATTGATTCTATTTGACTGCAGGTATATATAGCAGCAAAAATATATATATATACTATATATATATATATATATATATATATATATATATATATATATATATATATATAGATAGTAGAATATATATATATATATATATATATATATAACATATATTATTACATATAAGATATTATATAGCATATATATATTACATACATAAATATAGCATATTATATATATATATATATGTATATATGGTACATATATTATATATATATAAAGTATATATATATATAGTATATATTATATATATTTAATATATATATATTATTATACATATATTATTATTATTATTGGCTATACATATATATATATATGTATATATATATATATATATATTTATATATATATATATTATATAAACATATATATATATATTATATATTATATAGTATATATATAAGTATATATATATATATATATATTATATAAAGATATATATATATTATATATATTATTAATATACATATTATTGGCATATATGTATATATATATATAATACATATTACATATATATATATTATATATATATATATATACTATATATATATAGTTAAGGGAAAGAAAGATATATATTATATATATATAGTATAGTTATGTTAAATATAAATAAATCTATATATATATATATATATATATATATATATATATATATATATGTATATATATATATATATATATAAGAGAAAAACCAAAGCTACAAAAAGTGTCAAAGATTTAATATTAAAACATAATTGCAGTCTTCAAAGAGAATAAATCTTTAAAATCAATCACAAATTTGTTTTTGAAATCTCCGGTAAGTAGCGGCATGGTGTTTGGGCGGTCTGTTTTTCAAAAAGAGTACAGGTTTCGCTCCTGAAACTTGAATATAATCTATTGAGGTATTAAGCTCCTGATCGACGAAAGCCAAGTCTCTGGATGGCAGAGTACCTTCCCGCTAGGCAGCCTCTTCAGCCGTAATGCTTTCACGCCCCCTTGTTGCGGCTCTTCTGGAGCGTTAGCGGTTAGCTTTAAGAATTTTTAGTTAGGCTTAAGTGGTGGACGCAACCGCCGCCGTAGACGATTATAAAAACCCTGCGTCCCGGTAAGTTGGACGCTGCCCCCAAAATAAAATTGTTTTCGTAGAAGTCTGAAATTTAGATAGCTGTAACGATTCGAACGATTCTGAAAGTCGAAACTATTCCGTGCGAATCGTTTTTTACGTGCACCCGACTGGCTCAAGTTCCGGGCACGGTTTCCACAATTCCGATATATCTATAGAGTGTTGAGTTGGTCGCGTCAAGGAAATTTGGAGGGAGGGTTAGATGGTGACGTAATCCTCGCCAGATGACATGTGACTCTGTGCCCCGTAAGTGGAGGTGACGTAACTCCCTAAAAAAATTGCAGAAGTGCTTAAAATTGAAGTATAGAAAGGTGAGCAGGAAAAGGAGTCTGAATCTGCAGTTTGAATTGACATCAGCACCAGTGCTGCTCCGGTGCGTGCTTTGTTAGTAAATATTGACATAATAATACAATATTGCGTTAAAAATATAGGCTTCATAAGCATTTAGGTGAGTTCGAATATGAGCGTTTTGGCACCTCGCGACGATGCAAGCCAGGTCAGCAGGCCCCGCCTGGCTACGTGCGCCCCCGCAAAGCCCGCTGGCTCGATCCGGACGCGAATGGCGCGCAGCTAATCGGTTCAGGTGATCCCTGAGCGAGAAAGCACACGTTTTCTGTTTTCTTTAACAATTTTTATTTTTTTTAGCTTTACGAGTGAGCTTTCTTTTCAACTTAATTTTTTCCAGTAATTTAATATTTTTACTTATTTTTTTAAATTTACTTGTTTTTAACTAAGTTTTTTTATGTTTTCATGTTTACAATGTAAAATTATGTTTTTATAGATACCTAAACTAAAAAATCAGTAAAATTCAAATCGTTCTTCCCGCCCTCCTACCCATCTATTGATCTATTGATCTATTGATCTATTGATTCAAGTCATATTTTTTATTAAAATTGTTATGTTTTTACGTACCCTAAATCAGTAAAATTAAACTATCGTCCCCACCCTCTACCCCTCTATTGATCTGTTGATCTATTGATCTATTGATTCAAGTCATTTTTTTATGTAGTATAAATAAGTTCTTTTGATGAAAGGGAAAGAGCAAGTTTTTTATTTTAAACCTCTTTATAATATAAAACAAGAATTTGTGTTGTAATAATATACTTTAGCATAAATATATTTCCCATAAGTTTATGTAAAAAGAAGAAAGTTGAAAAAAGATATGATGAAATAAATACGGTATAAAATATATGCTTAGACCTGATAAGTTGTACAGGAAAACATAAGGTCTTAATTATTGAACATTATATTTTAAAAGATGTTACATAATGATTGCTAAACAAAAAATCTAAATGCAGAGAGTCAAGGAAATATACAACATTATTTTTATTCTTTATGTTACACTGCTATCCAATGTCCATTGCTCGGAAACATCCCGCAGGTATGAAAGGTGTGCTGCAGATAGCACTGTAGCTCCATATCCACTCACAGAACCAAGTCTTCATTACATCTTATATGCTATACCAAAAATTCTTCTGCCCAGAGCTAAAGCTTAATACTTTCATTCGGTCATTAATAATTCAAGATTATATTTCTTACTCCTATAAATTTACATCATTTGATTCTGTTGTAGGTACAAACTAACTAACTGACTGAGGATATCAAACTTGTCCAAATTTGAGACTCAATCCTACGTTCTTTGAGGATATTGGTATATAAGCACAAGCTGAAAGATCAGCTGTCAGATCGTATGCATATAAATT
>JABUQX010018769.1:10000-22500 GCA_015478945.1 Trachelipus rathkii
ATTATATATATATATAAGTAGTTAGGGAACACTTCCCGCGGCAACTTTTTTCTATACAGATTTACGGCTAGATCTGTCAACCTGCCGATGTATATATATATATATTTTTAGCAACTTAGTACTCCAGCTACCTTCCTGGTCATTTCACATCTGGCATTTACGAACTATCCCAGGGGCCCCTTTTTCTGTACGTTCGCCAGGTATGTGAGCTCTTCATTTATGTGTATGTGTGGGTGCCAGTGTATGTGTACATTTTTTGTTACTTTCACCCTGCTATCACCCCAGGTACCCCCTACAACCCTTTGTTTTATTCAGCTATGTTATGATTTCACGTTCTTTCTTGATTTTTTTTTAACCTTTTTTTCGGCATTTTATCATTTTTGTATATATTTTTAGCGACTTTATTCAGCTCTGCTACTTTCATGAACATTATTTAGCGCTTTTCCTGCTAAATCTGGCAACCTATAGGCAAATTTCAGTATTTTAGCACTTTTTAACTTTTCTTTCGACGTTTTATCATTCTAGGTATATATTTTAAAGACTTTCTATTACTCAGCTACTTTCCTGGTCCATTTTTCTAGCGCTTTTTCTTGCTAATTCTGGCAACCTACTGGTAATTTCAGGATTTTAATACTTTTTAACTTTATTATTTTTATTATTTTTGGTATATATTTTAATGACTTTATAATACTTAGCTCTCCTTTTTGAACCTTATTTAGCTTTGAAAGCTAAATCTACAACCTTTAGTTAAATTTCAGGATTTTATCACCTTTTGGTCCTTTTTCCGGTATTTTTATCATTAAGACATGTATTTGTAATGACTTTCTACAACTCAGTTCCTTTCCTGAACCTTTTCTATCATTTTTCATATAATTCTGGCTACCTATTGGTAACCAGAATTTATAATCTTTCGATATATTTTTTGCACTTTCTAGTCACTTTCAACTACTCATATACGTTCCTGATCCTTTTTAAAAGCTTATTACTGTAATTTATTTAGTTTACCTGTTAACTCTGGCCGATTATTGGTAAATTTTTATAATTTTTACATGAAAATATTATTTTACCTTTAATTAGAAGAAATCTTTTATCTATCTCCAGCTGGGTGTCTCTCTAATCATTGGATGACATTAGTCGTTATTAAACACAACCCCAGCGGTCGGTTTATATTAGTCATTAAATAAATACTTCTCAGCAACGTTAGTCCAATATCTGCAATCCTTTGGTATCCGAAGGCGTTATGGGAGTTTACTTTCAAAAGCTGACGCTTACGAGTCGCTATTACTGGTGGCGGCATTTATCGCCGTTTATTCAGTAACTGCAACCCGCAGCCTATGGCCGGTCGTCCGAGTTTGAAATCATTAATATCATATTTTGTCAAGATAAAAGTCGCCTACATTTATGTACTTATGTTTAATTTTTTTATTTTTATTTATTTTATTTTAATTCTTTACTTATTTAAAATTATTTTTCAAACTTTATTTTATGTTTCATTTTTACATTTATACTTTTTCATTATTCTTTTATTATTTATTTTAATTACTTATTTCAAATTATTTTTATAAGTTTCATTTTTTACATTTATACTTTGTGTTTAATTTTTATTTTTATTATTTATTTTCATTTACTATTTAATTTATTTTTTCAAACTTTATTTTCTATAAGTTTCATTTTACGTTTGCTACTTTGTGCGCCTTTAATTTTTTTTTTTTTTTTTTATTTATTTTCAAATTCTTTTTGCTTTTTATTTATTTTTTATTATTTTATTTTTAAGTTGGTAAATATTTTTGTTTTACTAAAAATTTATTCTTTTATGTTTATAACTTAAAAATCTTGACGTTTTACATACCCTAAAAGCAGTAAATCAGTAAATCAGTAAATCAAACTGCCATCCAACCACCCTTCCCATTCGTGATCTATTGATCTATTGATCTATTGATCTATTGATCACAGTGATTCAAGTCATATTTGTATAACAAAACAAAACTTTTATTTTTAAGGTTTATAAATATAAACTGAACTGGAAAGATAAAGTAAATGTTTTAATGTAGTAAATCAGTAAATCAAACTGCCTCCATACCCTCATATCCATCCATGATCTATTGTTCTATTGATCTATTGATCTATTGATCATTGATTCAATCATATTTTTGATAAACTGTTATATATTTAGTATACCCAAAAGTTAGAAATTGTAGAAATCAAAAGCAGAACTGTAGTACATCCCTAAACCATTAAATCAGTAAATCAGTAAATCAAACTGTTCTCCAGTTTCACCCTCCTTCCCATTCGTGATCTATTCAGATCTATTGACTCATTGATCTATTGATTCAAGTCATAGTTTTTGTATAACATAACAATAAAAACTTTTATTTATTTTTGTTTTGTTTTCTTTAAACATTTTGTTTTTACTAAAAATTTTATTCTTTTCATGTTTATAACTTAAAAAATTTGTATTTTTAAGAGTACCCTTAAAGTCACCTGTGGTAAGTAAGTAAAGCATATCAGACTGCCCTCCAGTCACCCTCCTACCCATCCATGATCTATTGATCTATTGATCTATTGATCTATTGATTCAAGTCATATTTTGTATAACATAACACAAAAACTTTTATTTATCTCGTTCATATTATTCTCTCAATATTTTATTTTACTAAAAATTATTCTTTTCAAGGTAACTTTCTAAATTTGCTGTTTTCCATACTTTCAACCAGTAAATCAGCAAATCAGTTAATCAAAACTGCCCTCTAGTCATCTCCACAAACTGACTATTATCAAAGATCCATTGATCATTGATCTCCAGCTAATCAAAACATATTTTGTATAACATAACACAAAAACTTTTATTTATTTTGTTTTGTTTTCTTTAAACATTTTGTTTTTACTAAAAAAATTATTTTTTATGTTTTTAACTTAAACAAATTTGCATTTTTACATACTCTAAATCAGTAAATCAGTAAATCAGTAAAGCAGTAAATCAGTAAATCAGTTAATCAAACTATCCTCCTAACCTTCTCCTGATCTATTGATCTATTGATTCATTGATCTATTGATCTATAACTATTGATTCAAATCATATTTTTGTATAATATAACAAAACTTATTTATTTTGTTTTGCTTTTTAAATATTTTGTTTTTTAGTTTAAAAATATCTTTTATGTTTATAACTTAAACAAATTTGTATTTTTACATACTCCAAAAGTAGTAAATCAGTAAATCAGTAAATCAGTAGCAGTAAATCAGTAAATCACAAAACCACCATCCAGCCAACATCCGTTATCTATTATCTATTATCTATTGATCTATTGATCTATTATCTATTTATTCATTGATCTATTGATCTATTGATTCAAATCATTTCGAGTATCATTTTTAATGAAAACTTTGTATTTATTTTGCTTTTTACTAAAATTTATTTCATTTTATGTTTATAATTTAAAATTTGCATTTTTACACATCCTAAAAGCAGTAAATAAGTTAATCAAACCACCCACTCTATCCTCCTCTACCTATCCATGATCTATTGATTTATTGATCTATTGATCTATTGACTACTGATCTATTGATTCATGTCATATTTTTGTAAATAAATATAAAGGATATGAAACTACATTTTGATAATTTTAAAATGCTCACGTTTGTTGCCGTAATTTGTTGCTAAAGTTGTTGATGTTGTTTGTTGTTTGAAACAAGTTGTTGTTGATGCTGTTGTTGTTGAAATGTTGCGTCTGTTGTTGTTGTTGTTATGTTCTTTGATGGATTGTTGTTGTTGTTGTTGTTGTTGTTGTTGTTGTTGTTGTTGTTGTTGTTGTTGTTGTTGTTGTTGTTGTTGTTGTTGTTGTTGTTGTTGTTGTTAACATCCAAATTACACGTTTTTTAAATGTTCGTTCAACGCTTCTTCAAATATAATTTAAAATATTAATGCACTGCTAATAACATTGTAATATTGAAAATTAACAAAATATATCTCATCCTAGCCTAACTGGCATACAGCATTCATTAACAAGGTAACTGTAAATTAGAAGTTTCCTCAACTTACCAGCAGAAGTCAACATAGCAATCTCAATCTTTAATATACAACCTCGTCAAAATATTAATATTATTATTATTATTATTATTATTATTATTATTATTATTATTATTATTATTATTATTATTATATTATTATTATTATTATTATTATTATTATTATTATTATTATTATTATTATTATTATTATTATTATTATTATTAGTTATTCATTCATAGATCTTACAACACCAATAACGCGTGATCGTTTCGCCTCTCCAGGTCCAATAACTAAACATTGGTAAATTGCTCTCTACTAGGCACCTAAACATTATGTAATCTTGTTACGCTCAAGGGTAAACAATAGAACTGTATTTGCTATGCCATCACGGACAGCTAATGAAATTCGAGAATGACTCATTAATCTTAATATCTTTTGATACATGAGAAGGGTAACGAGATTTATTACTTTGTACCCGATATCTTTGGACACATGAGAAGGGTAAAATGATTTATTACTTTATTACTCTTGTCCTTACTTAACATCTGTTTTTATCTTATGTAGCTTATTATTATTATTATTATTATTATTATTATTATTAGTTTATATTATTATTATTATTATTATTATTATTATTATTACATTATTATTATTATTATTATTATTATTAGTTTATTATTATTATTATTATTATTATTATTATTATTATTATTATTATTATTGCCAAATGCAGCCACATGCCATATGCTCATTGTTATGTTATTATTACATTGTTGGTTACATACATTATTATTACTACTGTATTATTATTATTATATCAACCATATATGTTTATGAACATAACAAACCTAAATATACCACACACACACACACACACACTCACACACACAAATCATTTATTCGGATCAACACGCACATCCTCGTCATCATCAACACAATAATATAGACACTTTTATCAGGCATAAACGCTGGGCAATCATTTAACTTTAGCCGACAGACGTTTGCGAGATGTCGCAGATGTACTTGAGTGGGCACGCTGAAAGATATCAAGATGCTACGTTTACCAGTAACATCTCGTTTTTGTTATGCGCTTACTGCCTGTTAATTTTGCATGACTTGTTAAAAGTCATTTATTTATTTCATTTATTTCTTTAGTTTTTGATTTATCTTTCTTTAATTAATTTTTAGAAAACAATATGCAGTTTTGAAAAACTTTGCCATTTATTTCTCTCAACTAATTTGGTCTTTTGTAAGGATTTGTTTTCTTTTTTATGTTTATAACTTTTAAAATTCTTTTTCAGGCCCTAGCAAACAAGTAAAATCAGCCAATCAAACCATACCGCCAGCCTAAATCTCTCCACCTTCCTTCATGATCTATTGATCTAGTTGATTCACTCCGGTGACACAGAGCACACAATTCTTTGAGTTCATGTAATACTTTCTTTAAATATTTGTTTTTACTAAAAATTTATCTTATAATTCCTAACAAATTTTACTTTTTACATTACCTCCCAGCAGTAAATCAGTAAATCAAAATCAGCAACCAGTAGCAAACAGCACAAATAATATTCAGCCCTATCCATTCGTGACTAATATATCAATAGATCAATAGATCACAGATCGTAGATCAAATAGATCAATAGATCACGAATGGGTAGGAGGGTGGCTATGTAGTTTGATTAACTGATTTACTGCTTTACAGATTTACTGATTTACTGATTTACTGATATACTGCTGTTTTAGAGTATGTAAAATGCAAATTTGTTTAAGTTATAAACATAAAAAGAATATTTTTTTTAGTAAAAACAAAATATTTAAAGAAAACAAAACAAAATAAATAAAAGTTTTTGTTATGTTATACAAAATATGATTTTGAATCAATAGATCAATAGATTCATAGATAGGGTGGGGTGGTGGTTTGATTAACTGATTTACTGATTTACTGCTTTAGGGTATGTAAAAACAAAAAATTTAAGTTATAAACATAAATGAAATAAATTTTAGTTAAAACAAAATGTTTTTAAACAAAGTAAGCAAAAATAAATAAAAGTTTTAAAAATATATAGATTATTTTAAATAAATAAAAAGAAAAATAAATGAAAATAAAATAAATAAATAGAATAAATAACTTTTAACAAAATATAAATATAAAGAATAATAGAAACGTAAAAGAAAATACATAACAAAACGAAATGTTTATATTAAACATGTGAAAAATGTAAATGTCTTCCATTGACGTTTAGAAAATGTTAAACATCTGCTTCATCATAAAAATAGCAGTCTTGTGATCAGTAAGTTAGTACGATGATTGCCAGGCTAATGTATTAAGTAAAGTGTCTATAATTATTGTGTGTGTGTGTGTGGTATGTTAGGTTTGTTATGTTCATAAACATATATAGTTGATATAATAATAATAATAATAATAATAATAATAATAATAATAAATAATAATAATAATAATAATAATAATAATAATAATAATAATAATAATAAAATAATAATAATAATAATAATAATAATAATAATAATACACACAATAATAAAACTACTGTTTAAGATAAAAACGATGTTAGTGCGGACAAAGGAACAAAGCAATAAATCATTTTTCCTCTATGTGTCAGTATATTGGGAATCAAGGTACAACTGTTATCACCCTTCTCACAAGCCAAAAGATATTAAGATTACCGAGTCCTTTCTTCGAATTTCATTGGCTGTCCGTGATGGCATAGCAAATACAGTTCTCTGATTATTACTCTTGAGCGTAACAAGATTACGTAATGTTTAGGTGGCGGGTAGAGTTACCTACCAATGTTTTAGTTGTGGACCTGGAGGCAAAGTGATCGCACGCGTTATTGGTGTTGTAAGATCTATCTAATACTAATGCTAATAATAATAATAATAATAATAATAATAATAATACACACACACACACACAATAATAATAATAATAATACACACACACACACAATATTAATAATAATATTTTGTGAGGTTGTGTATAGTAAAGATTGAGATTGCTATATAATTTGCTATGTTGAAACTTCTAATTTTAGTTACCTTGTTAATGAATGCCGTATGTCAGTTGTATTACAGATGAGATATATATTTTTGCTTAGTTTCAATATTATACGAATGGTAATTTAAGATTAATATTTTAGAGATGTTTGAAAAAGTGTGAATTTTTATTTAACTTGAACGTTTGATATTTTTAACAACAACAACAATAAATACAACAGCAACAACAACAACATCAAACGCAACATTTCAACAAATCAACAACATCGAAACGCAACATTTCAAATCAACAACAACATCAAACGCAACATTTTAACAACAACAACATCAACAACTGTAACAAATGCAACAACAAACGTGACATTTCAACAACATCAGCTCAGCAAAGTAAAATTATTTTATGTTATGTTCATATAAAAGAATCAATAGATCAGCAGATCAATAGATCAATAGATCAATAGATCATGATGGGTAGGAGGATAGAGTTTGTGGGGGTTTGATTAACTGATTTACTGCTTTAGGATGTAAAATAAAAATATTTTAAGTTATAAACATAAAATGAAATAAATTATAAAACAAAATAAATAAAAGCTTGTGTTATACAAAATATGATTTTAATCAATAGATCAAGATCATTAGATCATTTAGATCAAGATCAATAGATCACGAATGGGTGTGAGGGTGACTGTATGGTGGTTGGATTAACTGATTTACTGATTTACTGCTTACTGATTTACTGATTTCTACTGATTTACCGATTTACCGTTTTTAGGGTGTGTAATAATTTTTGTTTTAAGTTATGTAAACATAAAATGAAGAATAAATTTTAGTAAAAACAAAATGTTTAAAGAAAACAAAACAAAATAAATAAAAGTTTTTGTGTTATGTTATACAAAATATGATTTGAATCAATAGATCAATAGATCAATAGATCAATAGATCAATAGATCATGGAAGGGTAGGAGGATAGTTTGATTAACTGATTTACTGATTTACTGCTTTTAATGAAGCACTGAAAAAATCTAATAATGCAGATATGTATTCAGTAATTAACCAAGATATTTTTTACAAAATTAAAATGAGCAGTGAGCTCAAACAAAATAAATAAAAGTTTATGTGTTATGTTAAGCAAAATATGATTTAAATCATTGATCAATATCAATAGACTGTAATAGATCACGGTTGGGTAGGAGGGTGGGTGGGGAGGGCAGTTTGGTTTACTGATTTTACTGATTTACTGCTTTAGAATATAAAAAAATAAATTTGTAAAAAGGAATTTGTTAATAGATTAGTAAAAACAAAATGTTGAAAGAAACCTTTAGACTAAAATAAACAAAACTTTTTCTCTCCTTTCTAAAAATATGACTTGAATCAATAGATCAATTAGATCATGGATGGGTAGGAGGGTGACTGGAGGGAAGTCTGATTTACTGATTTACTGATTTACTGCTTTAGGTATGTAAAAATGCAATTTTTTTAAGTTATAAACATAAAAAGAATAATTTTTTTAGTAAAAACAAAAATGTTTAAAGAAAACAAAACAAAATAAATAAAAGTTTTTGTGTTATGTTATACAAAATATGATTTGAATCAATAGATCAATAGATCAATAGATCAATAGATCACGAAATGGGTAGGAGGGATGGAGTGGATGGTTTGATTAACTGATTTACTGATTTACTGCTTTAGGGTATGTAAAATGCAATTTTTTTTAAGTTATAAGCATAAAAATATTTTTTTTTAGTAAAAACAAAATGTTTAAAGAAAACAAAACAAAATAAATAAAAGTTTTTGTGTTATGTTATACAAAATATGACTTGTATCAATAGATCAATAGATCATGGATGGGTAGCAGGGTGACTGGAGGGCAGTTTGATTTACTGATTTACTGATTTACTGCTTTACTGATTTACTGATTTACTGCTTTACTGATTTACTGATTTACTGCTTTAGGGTATGTAAAACATAACAATTTTAATAAAAAAATATGATTTGAATCAATGGATTAATAGATCAATAGATCAATAGATCAATAGATCAATAGATCAATAGAACAATAGATCATGGATGGATATGAGGGTGACTGGAGGGCAGTTTGATTTACTGATTTACTGATTTAATGCTTTAGGGTATGTAAACTATTACATTTTACTATGTTATAAACCTTAAAAATAAAAAGTTTTGTTTTGTTATACAAATATGACTTGAATCAATAGATCAATAGATCAATAGATCAATAGATCACGAATGGGAAGGAGGGTGGTTGGATGGCAGTTTGATTTACTGATTTACTGATTTACTGCTTTAGGGTATGTAAAAATGCAAATTTTTTTAAATTATAAACATAAAAAGAATAAATTTTTTAGTAAAACAAAATGTCTAAAGAAAACAAAACAAAATAAATAAAAAATAAATAAAAATAATAAAAATTTGAAAAAAAATAAAAAAAAAAAAAAAAATGAAAATAATAGAAAAAAAGTTTGAAAAATAAATTTAAATAAGTAAAATGAAAATAAATAAATAAAAATAAAAAATTAAACACAAAGTATAAATGTAAAGTAAAACTTATAAAAATAAATTTAAATAAGTAAAATTAAAATAAATAAGTAAAAAAATTTAAACACAAAGTATAAATGTAAAAATGAAACATAAAATAAAGTTTGAAAAATAAATTTAAATAAGTAAAATTAAAATAAATAAATAAAAATAAAAAATTAAACATAAAGTATAAATGTAAAATGAAACTTATAAAATAAAATAGCAATCGTATGTTTACAAACTCGAGACGACCGGCCATGGGCTGCGGGTTGCAGGTTACTGAACTCAAACGCTTGAATGAAATCGCATACCATTAATGTGACACCGTAAGCGTCGAAAACGCAGAAAGTGACTCGCTAACGTAGCTGGGTTACCGAAAGGTTAACAGATGTTAGGACTAACGTTGCTAGGGGAAGTATTTAAGCCTAATGGCTAATATGAAGCCGTTGCTGGGGGATTGTATTTAAGCCTAACGGCTAATGTCACATCCAATGATTGAGAGACATAGCTGAGATAGATAAAGATTGCAAATGGTGTTAAAAAGATTAAAAATGTATCGAAAAAGTTAAAAAATTATAAAAATTTACCAATAATCGGCCAGAGTTAACAGGTAAACTAAATAAATTACAGTAATAAGCTTTTAAAAAGGATCAGGAACGTATATGAGTAGTTGAAAGTGACTAGAAAGTGCAAAAATATATCAAAAATTCTAGAAAATTTACCAATAGGTAGCCAGAATTATATGAAAAATGACAGAAAAAGGTTCAGAAAAGGAGCTGAGTTGTAGAAAGTCATTACAAATACATGCCTAAATGATAAAAATACCGAAAAAAGGACCAAAAGGTGATAAAAATCCTGAAATTTAGCTAAAGGTTGCCAGATTTAGCAGGAAAAGCGCTAAATAAAGGTTCAGAAAAGTAGCTAAGTATTATAAAGTCATTAAAATATATACCAAGAATAATAAAAATACCGAAAAAGGTAAAAAAGTATTAATAGTGAAGCCGTTTGCGAATTAGCAAGAAAAAGTTAGGGAAAATAATTGCAGTAGCTGAGTAATAGAAAGCCTTTAAATATGAAAGACTTAGAATGATAAAACGTCGAAAGAAAAGTTAAAAAGTGCTAAAATACTGAAATTTGCCTATAGGTTGCCAGATTTAGCAGGAAAAGCGCTAAATAATGTTCATGAAAGTAGCTGAGCTGAATAAAGTCGCTAAAAATATATACAAAAATGATAAAAATGCCGAAAAAAGATTATAATAAAAGGCTCAAGAAAGAACGTGAAATCATAACATAGCTGAATAAAATAAAGGGGGGTAGGGGGAGTACCTGGGGTGATAGCAGGGTGAAAGTAACAAAAAATGTACACATACACTGGCACCCACACATACACATAAATAAATACCTGTCGAACGTACAGAAAAAAGGGGCCCCCGGGGGCTGAACCCCATTAAAAATGTCAGATGTGAAAAGTAGCCAGGAAGGTAGCTGAGTACTAAAAAGTTGCTAAAAATACATATATACGTCGGCAGATTGACAGATCTAGCCGTAAATCTGTCACATGCTGTCATCTGCTGGTTGTGCGCCCCTAACTACTTATAGAGATATATGGTATAAGATATATATGAGGTATAGAGAGTGAAGAGATATATATATTTATATATATATATATATATATATATATATATATTATATAGTATATATATATATATATATATATATATATATATAGGCCAAACTAAAGAAGCTACCCGCATGATATCTCGAAAACTAAGATAGGTACAAGAAAACTGATAACATATATGGAATCAGCGTATTTAAAATTTGCATGGAAAATGAAAAATATATTTTTTTTTTTTGTATCTCCAAAACTACGATAGTACAGGAAACTAATAACATATTTAGAACCAGCGTATGGTATGAAATATGTATGAAAAAGATTTTTTTTTTTTTAAACTGGTTAAGTGAAATGTAAACGGCAAAGATGCAAAGAGTCGGGGCCTCTGCATCTTGGGACACGCAGACTTTTCCTTCTCCGAGGGTCTCCGAACCCCCTGGGCCTTGGCATAAATGTGGTTTCCGGCCCTTCCTACGAGTATGGAAAACGTCCCCTTCTGTCCCACCGTCGGCTTGAGCCCCTAAAAAATTATACGCTGATTCCATATAAGTTATTAGTTTTCTCTCTACCTATCGTAGTTTTGGAGATATAAAAATAAAAAAAGAATAATTTTTTTCCATACAATTTATACGCTGATTCCATATATGTTATCAGTTTTCGTACCTATCTTAGATTTCGAGATATCATGCGGGTGTAACTTCTTTGGTTGGTTTATATATATATATATATATATGTTAATATTTAAGAGATAGTATATATATATATATATATATATAAATTTGAGACATATATATATATATATATATATATATATATATATACAAATTATTAAGATATTAAATAAAAATATGAAGTTTAAATCAACAAAAATAGTAAGATTTAAATATAATGAACAAATGAAAATGAAAAAAAAAATAGGCAAATGTAAATAAAAATATATTATTTCTGACTAAAATGAAAATAAGATTAGATAAAATGTACGTAACCATTAGTCATCAATAATATATTATTCAAAAAATATTTTTATTTCATTCAGATGCAGTCAGATCTATAAATTTGTTGAAAACAAATAAAAGTAAACTTGAGACTAAAATTCCTATAATATGAGCACAAATCATCAATTGATCAATGCATACATATATTATATAGCAGTTATGCGTATATACATATTATTACATATGATATATATATATTATAGTTACTGCTGTTGGTTATTGGTTACGTATATATACGCGCGCGCGTTAATTTTAATAATTTTAGTTACATTATGCCTATGTATGCATGTTGTTATATATATATATAGAGTATATATATATGATATAT
>JABUQX010018769.1:32500-35000 GCA_015478945.1 Trachelipus rathkii
TTTTTATGACTGTAAAAGTTTAATCTAACAATACCTATTTTGTTAAGTGTGGCAAATATGGTATGACTAATTAGACCTAAGGAGCAGTTTATTATTTATATATATATATTATATATATATAAATATAATTTAATATATCTCATATATATATATATATATATATATATATATATATATATATATATATATATAAATATATATATTATATATATATATATATATATATTATATATATGTTAATGAAATTTAACATTTCTATGGAAGTGAAATTATAACATGTAAGTGGTTACTTTGCGCGTTGTTACATGTATGTTGGCAAGATATAAAATATTATGTATTGATGATGTAAAAAATTATATTAATGATGTGTTAATCACAGTGACATAAAACTTTCACTCCTGAGAGGAACCGACGTTGATGGAAAATTTTATATCAACTTGATATAATTTTTTTTCGTGATATCGTTTGTGAAAGGTTGCGACAAGAAAATACTTTAATAATATCTCAAACGTCAATTCTAAAGTCTTGTTTTTATTGCAAATGGAATGTATCAAATTTTTATCTTCAATTTGAGTTGAAATAATTTTAGTTTTTTTTTTTTTTTTTTTTTTTTTTTTTTTTTTTTTTTTTTTTTTTTTTTTTTTAAGAGTGAAAAAATAAATATAGAAGTTGGTTTTTAAAAGATCTTTCGAGAAATCATCTATACTAAATTATATTTAGTCCTTTTTGTCATAATTTTACTTATTCCTTTAAAAAATTGTCAAGCAAATAACATAATATAATAATTTCAAAAAGTTATTTAATATTTGAATAAAATATTTGGTTTGTGGAGAATCAATTTTGATCCAAGAAATAATATTAATAGTTTAAAAGTTTGTTCCCCTCATTAACAAAAATTATTTGAGATATATGTATATATAAAAAAGTGCTCTCTAATAATAGAATATTTATTCAAAAAAAAAAAAAAAAAAACTTGCACAGAATATCATTTTAAAATATTTATACGCACAATTTGACAATTTCTGTATATATTGTGGACGATTTTTTTATCAACCATAGTTGTTCGGACTTCAAGGAATAAAAATGTTTCGAAGTACAAATGTTAGTATATTTAACTTGCACTTATCAAAAGTTATAATCATTAGAAATTACTAACAATCAGTGAATTGGAAGGTTATGCTCTAGTACTACTTTATGTTAGTGGGTAGAACTAGAGATAAAATCTTGCAGAGGATACATAATATAGATGTATAGTTGAAATATTGCATATTTGGTAATTATATACTACATAATAGTGTATTATAAACTAAATATCCAAACATGTTCCCAAGTTCTCCGTTACGAAGAGATAAATATTGAACAAGACTTACGCAACGTAAGCAGATAAGAAAGATAAACAAATGTAATTTGAAACAGTTATTCGAACACGTTTTATTACAGGAACATCTCCTAAATAGTATTTAGAGTTGACTTTCGAAATGGTATCCTCGTCGCGTCGTTGATTGACGAACACACTTCACAATCTTTATAACTTGAAGGCCTCGGTTTATGGATTCTCTGGGTTTGAAATTTACTGTGAGAGCTGGTGCGGCATATGTAATATCTACTAAATAGCGAAAAAGCCATTTTTTAAAATCAAAGAATATATATATATATATATATATATATATAATATATTATATATATTTTATATATATATATATATATATATATATACTATATATATATATATATTATATATATATATATATATATATATATATACCTTATATATATATATTATATATATATATACATATATATAATATATAATTTATATATATTATATATCTATATTATATATATATATATATATATATATATATATATATATAAATATTAGAGAATATGTATCTTAAATATATATAATATATATATAAAATATATTATATATATATATATATATATATTTTTATCTATATATTATTATATATATATATATATATATATTATATATACTATATATATATATTATATATATATATATATATATATACAGGGTGTCTCAAAATAATGTACTAACATTTTGAAAGACTATACAAACTTTATTTATGAACATAGTGAAAAGTTTAAAGGCTTGAAATACAGAACATACATGTATTTAAAGTATCATGTTCGCAAATGTTCAAAATGATGACCGCCATTGTCCAGACACAGCTGATAACGCGAACCAATGGAGTCGCAACGACACGAAAACAAGTTCGTTTGGAATGTCGCCGACATCGTCTTTCGATTCCAATTTTCAATGCATTTTATCATTCTGATTTTTTAGCGGTAACTCTGTCCTTGAGGTATCCTTATAAAAAGAAGTTCATTAGCGTGAGATCTGGGGAACGCGCCGGGTATTTAATACTACCCCTTCGTCCAATCCATGTGTTTGGAAATGCTGCAACGAGGTAAGCCCTTACATCGCGATGGTAGTGGAGAGGTGCTCCATCTTGCTGAAAGTAAATCACGTCGT
>JABUQX010018770.1:0-10000 GCA_015478945.1 Trachelipus rathkii
TATATATTAGGTTCTTAGAAAATAATGTATTTGTTTTTCATTTTAAGTAGTCACACATTGCTCTTAAAGATGCTAATTGTGAAATAATAATACTCCAAATTTCATATTTATATTTGTTTATGGAGTATGGACATAATTATAAAATATGGCGACACCGGCCTATTTATATGAAACCTATATGAAATGTTTAAAATGAGCTGTAAAGAAAGGAAAACGTAAAAAAGTTCGAAAAATGATCCTGGAAAGTTATGAAGTCCAAATTTCATACTAATAGGATATTTATTGATAGATGATGCTTCGCTGATCACTCGTCCAGCACTCTTGCCAATAAGACCGAAAGCTTTGTCGTAGAGCAGGATAAAAATCAGTTGATGGGAGGCGGCCTTGTCTAATGGCATCCGGGAAGTACCTGGAACAGCTCCGAAAAGAAGAGGTGGCCATTTTGGCCTCTCTGTCGGCGATTTTATTGCCAGTTTACCCCTACATGAGAGGGGATCCAACATAGTATGATTTTTTCTTACAGAGTGGAATAGCCAAAGAAATTGTTGTACAGCGGATACCATTGTATTTTTAGAATAAGGGGTTTTAAGCGCCTGGAGCGCTCTGATATGATGAATGATATAAAAGTGGTCTTTGTTAAGAAATAGAATTTGAGAAAGGCAATCATTATAGCCATTAATTCTGCTGTAAAAATTGAAGCATGAGGGGGGAGGGTATGGGAGAGGTTATGGTCAGGGAAGACAGTAGACGCACCCACACTGTTCCCTGTTTTAGAGCCGTCAGTAAAAACACTTGAGTAAATTCACTGTGAACAGCGGAATGAGACAGGAATGATACCTTTAACAAAGCAGCAGGGTAGCTAGATTTAGAGAGAGGGGTCAGTATCAAGCAAATGGTGGGAGCAATGAATACCTAAGATGTATACCCTTCGTCATAAGAAAAAGACAGTACCTTTTGCAAAGGGATGTTGAAGAAATTAAGGATGTTATAAACTGTTTGCAAATGGCTAGTAATTAGGATTCTAAGGTATCTCCCGCTGAATCGGTAGCAGAGCAGATGGTATTGGGGTTTGAAAATGAAGATAACTTGTGCGCACATGATGTATTCCCTTCGAAGAGAGAGTGGCATCACATTGAATTCAGGGTTGGTGATTTTTTGATTTTTTTGATTTATTTGATTTTTTTGATTTTTATTGGCACAAATTGCCTTTTTAATTATTATTTTTATAATATTAGTAAATAATTCTAATTATTACCTAATTAATAATAAGTTTACTAAATATAATTATTATTTAGTTTAAGTTATTTAAATTATATATAATATAGTATATATATATATTATATATATATATATATATATATATATATATATATATATATATATATTATATACTATATATTATATATATATATATATATATATATATATATATATATATATATACTGTATAATATCTGAGCAATCTAATTTTATTTATTTCCTTATTGAAAATGATTTGAAACTACATTGATTAATTTGCTTATTATATAGATAAAATATACTTATCATTAATTAGGTGATAACTAGGAATAATTATTAATTTAGAAAAAAAAAAACTTGCCTAAAAAATAAAAAATAAATTAAAAAAAACATGATTTTTTCAAGATTTTTTTAATTATTATTTTGATAATACTAGTAAATAATCCTAATTATTACCTAATTAATAATAAGTTTAGTAAATATAATTATTTAATTTTAAGTTATTTAAATTATATATCTACTGTATAATACCTGAGTAATCTAATTTTATTTATTTCTTTATTGAAAATGATTTGAAACTACATTGATGAATTTGCTTATTATATAGATGAAATATGCTTATCATTAATTAGGTGATAACTAGGAATAATTATTAATTTAGAAAAAAAAAAATTCTAAAAAAATCAAAAAAATCATGACTTTTTCATAAAAAATCAATTGATTTAATCAACTGATTAAATCAATTTGATTTAATCAATGCCAACCCTGATTGAATTCAACTTCAAGGCTCACCCGGAGGGACGATCGGAAGGCTGCAGTGGGGATATGGATCGCCTCGTTTTGGATGGTATCTAACAGGTGTAGCAGAGTTAGGGAGCCCTGACCATATACTGCACAGCCATAGTCCAGCTTCGATCAGATTAGGGCGATATATAGACGTAAAGGGACTTGCGATCAGCACCCCAAGATTTTGAGGCGAGATGACATAATAGGTCCAGCACTTGCTGACAAGTCGTTTACACAAGTTTAACATGCGGTGCGTATGTTAAGTAACCATCTAGAATGAGTCCTAGAAATTTGACCTGTAAAGTTACAGAAATTGACCAACCATATAAGGATAGGTTCTCGGGAAGAATGTGGAAGGTTCTTCGATTCCCTTTTTATCTTAAAAAGTGCTGCTGAGGTTTTGGTGCGTGAGAAATGGGACATTGTGAAATATTCTCAATAGCTAGTTGAAGTTGTCATTCAAGAAAAGGCAGCCTGGCACTGGCTATATATAGTGCAAGGTCATCATATATATATATATATATATATTTATATTTCACACAGTGGGATTGCTGTGATCTTGATAATCTGATGCCTTTAGTTTTGGGCGCAAACGAAACACGTTTTCTTTTTAATGTTTATTACTATACCATACACCGGTTGCCTAAAAAGTACAAAAAAAAAAATGAAATCAATAATAGATCAAAAAAAATTAAAATAGCGAAATATACATAAAGTTTCATAAAACTCAAAATTTAATAGACACACCGCTCAAAACTTATAAACCTTTCCAAAAAATTAAAGTATGGACATGGCGGATATATGATTTCAAAATCACCTATAAAACACAAATTGAAAACTACATTCATAGCTATCAAAAAAACAAATTATTCAAATCCAGGAAAAATCATAAATAAAATTTGAGGACCAAAAGTACAGCACTCAAAAAAATAAAAACCAAAATTTTAAAACGATAAATAAAAGAAATGATACACCAAAAAAACCCTAGGATATACATAAAAATCGAGGACCAAAAATACCAGTCCTTTAAAACGCCTATCAAAAAAAAACTTTCTAGCAATGCCTGTGCTATATCTTTAGCTGTGTGTTGGATTAGAGGCACTAGCTCAACATACCTTGTAAGGCTATCTTTCATTACCAAGATATATTCGGCCTTAGTCTCCTTGCAGGTTGGGAGAGGGCCCAACACATCCAGATGGAGCCTGGAGAACGGCTCTAACGGAAGTGGGTAACTCTTTATTTCTGCAATCTTTGGCTTGTTCCCTTTTACTCTCTAGCATGAGACGCAAGTTGTGCAATATTCTTTCACCAGCATATATAGTTTTGGAAATATGTACTTTTCCCTGATTCTATATACTGTTCTCTCAATGCCACAATGTCCATATGGGAGAGAGTCATGACTAAATTCAATGATAGAATGTATCATTGAATCTGGCACCTGGAGTAAAAATGTGCCCTCTTGTGTTGCATAGTGCAAAATATCGTCAATAAGCTCATGCGGAAAAGTATCTGCAGTAGTGTCCTGCTGCTGAAGAGGTTTATTATGAGAGATCAGTGGCTTCGCAAAATTGTAAAGATCTTTCAACCTATTGCAGGCCTTTTGTTCCTTCACAAAGTTTTCTTTTGTTAGATGAAAGTTTGTTTTTGGCAAAACTGTATTTTGAGCGAGGGTGTACGTTAGAGGAGGTGGATTTCGGCTTAAGTAGTCAGGAACAATATTTAATTTGCCTTGTTAATAAATTATTGTAGGATTAAAATGTTGAATATATAAATTCCACTTCTCGAGTCTCCCAGAGAGCTGTTTATGTCTGATGAGATGAATCAGAGGCGGGTTATCGGTAATAATTGTCACCTCATAGCCAGAGATCGTATTCTTGAATTTGCGCAATGCAAAAACAATTGCCAGAGCTTCCAACTCTAGAGTATGATAATTTGTTTCCGCTTTAGAAAGAGATCGAGAGGTGAAGGAGAAGGGTTTCTCCTTATTGTTGTCATCTAATTGAAATAAAACAACTCCCAGAGCAATGTTTGAAGCGTCAGTGTTGATGAAAAATGGCTTTTTGTAGTCTGGGTAACACAACTGTGGTTGCAACAGTAGTTTGTTTTTCAGGGTCTCGAAAGCTTCCGCTTGTTCGGGACCCCAGAAAAAAGTGCTGTTCTTTTTGATGAGGTGTGTAATTGGCTTAATAGTTTGGGAGTACCCGTTCAGTAAATGAGAAAAATAATTTAGAAAACCAAGTAAACTGCGCATTTCCGAGACGTTTGTTGGCGGCTTGAACCCTGTGAGAGTCTTGGGTTTTAGAGGGTCTGGAGATATGCCCTCTTTGGAGATTTTAAAACCGAGAAAGAGTAGAGAAGTTCTTAGGAATTTACATTTTGAAACCTTCATTTTCAACTTGTTTTTTCTAAATGCATCGAAGACATTCTTTACGTTTTCAAGATAGTTTTCTAGAGAAGTTCCCATGATAAAAACCTCGAAGAGGAAAACTGCAAGCGTCGCCTAAGAGATGATGTAAACATAACTCCATTAACTTTGCAAAACAGGAAGGTGCATTTGTCAATCCAAAATTTAATCTTGTAGGGCAATATTGTCCTCTTGTTGTTCTGAAAGCAAGAAGCGGTTGTGTCTCTTTTTCAATTTCCAACGCTGTGTAACCATCCTTTAAATCTAGAAAGGTGTATAGGCAACTGTTACCTAAAGAGCTTAAGATATCATTAATACATGGAAGTGGGAAGCGCGTCAGAATTGTATTAGAGTTTAAGAGACGAGAAATTTTCCATTCCCGATACGCACTGTCTCTAGCCTGAATGGCCAGAGAACAAGCACGATCGAACCATGGATTATGAGGAGAGAAGGATTTAGTCGAAGAAGGAATGAAGTGTGCTTGTGTCACTCTTACCATGTTGATTGTAAATAAAAAAATAAATACGGGCCTCTTTATCTTAAAAAAAATGTTTGTGTGTGCTATGTTTGTTATATATATATATATATATATATATATATATATATATATATATATATATATATATATATATATATATATATATATATATATATATATATACTTACTGTATATATATAATTTCTATAATTTCAGATTAAAACAGTTAAATTTTTTTCAATTTTTTTTTTAAATAATTAAAAATGAGTATATGTTCTGTTGGAAAAATAGTAAACGAAGAATGCCATAAAACTGTTTATGGTGCTGTTTCAACTTCATTAAAACAATTAACCTCATTTGATGACAGAAAACAAAAGCTACTTAAGTTACGAATCAGTAATGGTATATCTACAATTTGTCAGTACCATTACAAGAAATTTGTATTGAAATACAACCATCTTTTTGGATATTACTGTTCAGATCCTTTAAAAATCCATAGGAAACGAATTACTAAAGATTTAAGAGAAATAAAGTTGGAAAACATTTCTATAATTTCCCCTGCAAATTCAAATGTGTGCTTAATTCCCGGAAAATCACTTTGCCGAAATTGTCACTCAAAATTGTTTGTTGCCAATCCTGAATCCATACCAAATGTTAGTGATATCGATCCACAAGATAATTTTGTCCCAGCTGATGAAACATTTCAAAGACTGGATTCAGCTTGTTCCATTTTAGGATTATCTCCTGTTTCTAAGTTAAGAAAGGTGAGTTGTGTAAAAAGAGAAGAAGCTGTGAGATCAAAAGTTAAGAAAGTAGCAGGAATAATAAGAACGAGCTTAGACTCATGTTTAAGCTATGATGATTCACGTAAACGTGACCGTCAAGAAATAGTGTGGCATCAAGATATATCCAAAATGAATTTGATTGCTAAATTGAAAGAGAAGTGTGTGATTGCATCCAAAGAGGAGAAAGTAAAAATATTAAGCTTGCTTCCTGACTCTTGGACAAAACAAAATATTGCTACGGAATTCAAAGTACCAGATCGTTTAATCAGATTTCCCAGAAAGTTAGTCAAAGAACAAGGCGTGTTACCAATATTAGGTCAAAAGAAAGGGCCCGAAGGTGTAAGCAAAGAAACCATTGAGAAAGTTCAAGAATTTTTTGAAGATGATCAAAACATTAGAATGTGTTCAGGTATGAAAGAGTGTAAGAAAGTCACTAAACAAAAGCGTTTATTGTTATCAAATCTTAATGAACTCTATGTGCATTTCAAAAATACTCATCCTGAACATAAAATTGGTAGATCAAAGTTTTGTGAATTACGCCCCAAATGGTGTATCTTAGCTGGGTCATCAGGCACACACTCTGTGTGTGTTTGTATTTATCATCAGAACATAAAGCTGATGATTGATGGTGCTAAACTTGATGTCAAATACAAAGATTTACTTGATGTATTAGTGTGTGATATTAATAATTATAACTGCATGATGAGCTTGTGTAAAGAATGTCCTGATAAAGGCATTATTCTTGAAATGTTTAAAGAGTTTGAGGAGGAATTGCCCAACAATGTAGAGTTTAAACAATGGGTAACAACTGACAGGGCTGAAATGGTGACAATCATAAAAAATCAAGATGAATTTTTTGAATCCCTGGTTGAAAATTTGGCAAATCTCAAAAGTCACCATTATATTTCTAAAATTCAATCAAAATTTTTGAAAGAAAAGAAAGAGAAACTTTCTGAAAATGAATGCATAATCTTGGCTGATTTTGCCGAGAACTACACGTACGTAGTCCAAGACGAAATTCAACCGGTACTTGGTCAATGACCAAGCTACTTTGCAGCCATCTTGTCTATATTTAGAGATGAAAATAGTATAATTAAGAAATCACATCTCTTTTTGCTTTTTAAAAGTAATACTTAGAGCACAACACATCAGTTGTTTACACATCTTCCAAACATATGTAGTAAAATATATTAAACATAATTTGCTAAAGTTTAAAAAGCTAGTATATTTTTCAGATTGAAGTGGTATAGAAAGTATCAGAATAAAAAAAATTTTGTTAACATTTGCCATCACCAAAAAGATTTCGCATTAAAAGCTGAATGGCATTTCTTTGCATCTGCCACGGGAAAAATGCCTGTGATGGGGTTGGAGGAACAACAAAGCGCGAATTAAGCAAAGTCAGCTTACAAAGAACAACAACACACCAAATTCTTATTGACCAAATATTTTCATTCTGCAAAGAGAAAATAAGAGGAATAACTTATTTTCTCGTAAAAGAAGAAGAAATTCATGAACACATTGAAAGACTTAAAACGAGATATGAAAATTGTTTGAGAATTAAGGGAACAAGAAACTTTCAAAAATTCTTTCCACTTTCAGAGAACATAATTAGGTGCTATCCAACCTCAAAAACTGACGTTTAAGAAGACCACTGTGTCAGCAAAATTTTTTCATTAAGTGTAGAGATAAATGACACAGTAGCTTGCATATATGATGACCAATGGTGGATTGGAAAGGTAGAAGAAATAAGTGTGGAGAACGATGATGTTTACATACATGTTTAATCAGCTTTTTTTTCCGGGGGGGATTTCACGATGTCAGATTGCGATCGGGTATCGGATCCAATGAAAAATATTTTTACGAAAACTTTCTGGGTTTGAAATAAAAATGTCATTACGAGGCAGAAATTAAAGAACATCTCAAACCAAAGTTTTCCAAGAAATTTCTCTCTTCTGAACATCACAGATACAAGCGCAAAGTAAATATATATATATATATATATATATATATATATATATATATATATATTATATAATATATATATATATATTATATATATATATATTATTATATATATTATATATATTTACCGGTAATATACTTAATCAATTTATATTATTTTGCATTTAAAAAATAAAATTTTATGTTATAATCATACCTATGATATATATATTATATATATATATACTATATCTATATATATATATAATATATATATATAATATATTATATCTTATATATATATATATATATATATATATATATATATATATAATATTATATATATAAACAATATCTTGAACAAATGATTGAGAAAATGAGGGAGAAGAAAATAAATTATATTTAGGTTTTATGGATTACAACAGGCTAATGATAGAGTTAATAGGGAAGCTTTATGGCAGGTAATAAGTGATATAATGGTGTTGGTGGTAGGCTTCTGAATGGAATCAAAAGTATGTAATGACGATAGTGACGTGTGTAGAATAATGGTGTCAATGTGATTGGTTTTGGATTAATAGCGGAGTGAGAACAGGGTTGTTGTTATGTCTCCTGGTTATTCAATGTGTATATGGAAGGGGGTTATGAAAGAATCGAGGTGGGGATGGCAGGAAATGGTGTAAGTAAAATGATGGAGAATGGAGAGGAGTGGAGGGTGCCCTACTATTATATGCGAGATGATTTGGTTTGTGTGGCGAATCTAGAAGAGAGTTTGAGAGGATTGGTAGAGAGATTTGGCAGGGTATGTAAAAGGAGGGGTTTGAAAGTAAAACGTACGATAAGAGTAAGGTTATGGTTGTGGAGTGAGGACAGTCTCAGTGTGAAGTTATGTTCGATGATGAGGCAGCTGGAGCAAGTGTCTGAGTTTAAATATTTAGGGTAATGTGTTGGATTGAGAAGGGAACGGATGATGCAAGAGTGTAGTAGGAAAGTTTTGTGAATGCAGGAAGGTTGCTGTGCAATTAAATCGTTGGTGAATGTAAAGGGACTAAGTCTTGAGTGCGCTAGAGTTTACATGAGGGTTATGTTGTTACCGTTGTTATTGTAAATGGTGGTGAGACTACTGGGTTGGATCAAGAAGTATAGATTAAAGTTCACTGTGTTCAGATGGACAATCTTAGGGGCCATGCTAGGTGTGAAAAGAAATTATAAAATGAGGATGAACGTATTAGAGAGTTTGTGGTGTGAAGAAAGGGGTAAATGAGAGATAAATGGAAGGATGTTGAGGTGGTTTGGTCATGTGGAAAGGATGAATGATAGGCGGTTGGTTAAGCCGGATGTATAGTGGAGAGTGTGTTTGGAACCGACCGGCTGTGGGAGACCGAAGAGGAAGTGGATTGAGTCGGTGAACGAATGTCTGAAGAGAGAAATGTGAGTTTGGCAGAGGCCGAGAATAAAGGTGGCATGATAGGAGAGAATGGGGGGTTTTTGTAATGGGGGCATGGTTGTGGCCGCACCTGGGCCATGGGGATGAACTCCTTACATTGACGATTTACCATAGTGGAGGTCCGTCGCGGTCCCATGATGCTCTAGGGTGGATTTTCTGTCTGTGACGAGCTCCCACTAATTTAATGGTACAGAGGGGCGGTAAGGCTGGGCTTTCTTTTCGACGTTTGTCATGTTTTCTCACTATGCTATTTTTTCGATGCCTTGTACAGCACCTTCCCCATCTTGGGGCAAAGAGGAAGGTGAAGAAAGAAAGAAAGAAGAAATAAATTTTTCAAAAGTTATTTAGTTAATTTTGTCATTTACAGTAGATATAATGGTATATTTTATTATGTATAATTAACTTAAATTAAATATCTTTAACATTGTTTTCATTTTCTCCTTGATGCCACACTATTTCATTTGTCTATGTGTTGTCTTGAACTATAATAACTATAATAATAGCTATCATATAACACAACTTAAAAAAAAATTTTTTTTGGCATTTTTGAATGGCTGTATTTCTTAAGACAAGCAAATACCAACTATATTGCAGGTGAAGGAACATCTATGGTAGTAGTATAATGTGTTAAAAATTTCCAGATTTTTAGCACTTACCCCATCAGAGACTATTAAGGTTCAAAGTTACCGAAATTCTGAAAAATTGATTTTTGGGACACCCTGTTAAAATTGTTCTAAAAATATTTACCAAACTTCAAATAAGATTTAAGTTAAACCCTACTTTAGTATGTATCATCACACAAAATTTTATATCGTCAAATTATTTCCTTCTTTATAATATACACCCACGAAAATGGATTTCTTTGAGTTTTTAACACAATTTTTCGGAATTCATTTTCATGGTGAAATATTATTTTCCCAAAA
>JABUQX010018770.1:12500-85000 GCA_015478945.1 Trachelipus rathkii
AAGAAAACAATTTTTCAAAAACCACTAAAAATTTATGAAAAAAATTTCAAAAAAATTACCTCCTGCAAAACATAAAAAAATTTACAACTAAAGTCGAAACACTGGAGGGCTACAAAAATAAAACCCTAAACCATGGTTGTTACTTATAAAACTGAACCAACATGTGCACAACCTTATTTCTAAGACCAAAGTACCAGGTCTGTCTAAAAATAAAATCTTACCAAGCATAGAATGTGCCAAAAAAAAAAACTTCGCTACAAAAATGATATTAACTTTTAGGAAGAGAATAAAATTTTGATTAAAATTTTAGTCCTCAAAAAAAAATGAAACCACACGTCAGTGAGGCAGGCGACTTTGCCTGTGTGGTCGCTTCCAAATAAAGTTTTTAGGTTTATTTGAGAGAGTAATTTTAAAGTATAATCTATTTAACTCTAACAAATTTCAGCGAGCAAAAAAATAGAAATAATAATAATTAAAAATAATAATAATAATAATAATAATAATAATAATAATAACTTTCCAACTCCATATTCTTAATAATAATAATAATAATTTTCCAACTCCATATTCTTAATAATATAATATAATAATAATAATAATAATATAATAATAATAATAATAATAATAACTTTTCAACTCCATATTCTTACTAATAATAATAATAGAAATAATAATAAAAATTTCCATTTTCATTTCTCTTACTGTCCATTCATTATTATTATTATTGTACAAAGAAATACAAAAAAATGGAGCCACCAAAAATCGTTAGCTTAACAAAAATCAAATTTTTCCCATAAACCTTATTACTACCATTTCTATTGGTATTATTTATCCAGTATAAATTTTAAATCAAACTAAATAAAAATAAAGAAAACTAGATGTATATAGCCTGTGCGAAAATAAGGATTTCTACTTGCAAATAAGACTTTGATGAAAGCTTATTTCAAGCAGTAGGAAAATAAATATAAAAATTAAATTTTTCTGAAAAAAAAACACCAAACTAATAAAGAAGCTAGTTACTTGGGCCTCGTTGCCCTTGCTTAAAATTTCACTAGGGTTCTAGTTCACCGCCCGTTACATAAAACTAAAACTAGGGCTATAATTCACCGCCCGTTACATAAATCTAAAAAAAATATTTAGATCCTAACGGATTTTAATGAATTAAAAAAAAAAAAAAGAAAAATCTTACCAGATGAAATTCAAATAAGTAGAGTTTGGTGCATTCACAACTGTTTCAACATTACTCAATATCAAAAAGTAATGCGCATGGAAAATAGCCGGCCTAAAGAGAAAAGGGGGAGAGGGAGGGACTGTATTCCCGTCAGGGGGGGGAGTCTCAAATGATGCAAAACGCTTTCGTGGAGGAAAAGGGTGTTGAATTTTATTGAAAAATTCATGAAAAAAAATAACTTTTAAAGAGTTTTAAAATAAAGAATATATAAATAGGGATGCAGAGAGATGTAAAAATCGTTGAACAAAAACAGAGAAAAAGTACTAGGAATAGTAATTATAAAATAGGTAAACTGGAAACTCGGGAAGAACTTTATCTGAAAGAAAAAGAGAGTGGGGGAGGGAGACATCGTGCGATGGCGATTTACCAATTAGAAAATTTAAAAATCGAGGGGGGGGGGAATGTTATGTATATAATTTTTTGAAAGTTTGGGAAAAAAATAATAGATCAAGAAATAAAGCATGCTTTTTTCTATTTTCTTTAACGAAAGAAACCTTTCGGTAAATATATATATATATATATATATATATATATATATATATATATATATATATATATATATATATATATATATATATATATAATATATATATATATATATATATATAATATGTGTGTGTGTGTTATGTCTCCTTGATTATTCAATTTGTATATGGATGGGGTTATGAAAGAATTAGAGGTGGGGTGGCAGGAAATGGTGTTAGAATGATGGAGAAGAGTGGAGGGTGCTGTAGCGGATTTTCCTTTACTCTAAAAAATTAAACTACAATAATTTGAAATCAATTGGTCGTGAGGCTGTCTTCCAGGATAAATAAAGGGGATAAAATGATAACCACATAACCTTAAATTTATTACCAAGAAAATATATACCTTAAATTTTACATTTATTTCTTACTTATTTGTATACCACTTACAAGAATTACAATTACAAGAAAATACACAAGGTATCCCAATACCACTTACTACAGTACCTACCAGTTCCACCACCAGGTATTACAATACACAATACACCATATACTACAACAAGAAAATCCTATACCTACACCATACAACATTTAAAATTTATAGACAATAAAATATAAATAACGATAAATTCAATAGAATAAAAAATAAATATACAAAATAGTCAATTCGGAAATAGTTTTTTTTTAGTTTTAGTTTCTTTACCACAAATGGTGGTACCACTATGTATTTGGGGTTCCACTTTAATTTTGGGTTTTTTCACTTTTATAATTTTCTAAATATCTCAATTTTATTTTGTTTTCGGTTTAGACTTAAGTTTAATTTTTCCTTTTCCACTTGTATATTTAGTTTGTCTTTTCTAATTTCTACTTAAGTTTAATTTATCCTTTTCCACTTGTCCTTTTAGTTTGTCTTTTTCTAATTTCAATTTTCAAGTAATCGTTTTCAGGTTTTAGTTGTTATATTTCAAATTTTATTTGCCATTTAAATTTTGCAGACCATTATCCTTCAAATCCCATACATACATTATTATTTTCTACTAATTATTAATTTCTTCTTTAGTACCATTTGTACCACAATTAAGTGTTCAGTGAGTTTAATTTAATTGATCGGTACCCCGGTACCAAAATCTTCAGCCTAACCACAGATACCACTTGGCAAACCATCCACAGAAAAAAAACAGCTCCAAAAAAATTTCAGCTCCAGAAGAAAACTCTTCAATAAAAAAAAGGTCCCAGAAGAAAACTGAAACAAGATAGAAAAAAAACAAATCTTAATTTAACAAAAATAATAAATGAAATATATAAGTAATTATAATATAAATTAAAAAAATAAATATCATTAAATGAATTACTATCAAATCAAAACTTAACATTAACATTATAAATTAATCTTAATCAAATCAATTAAATCAATTAAATCAAATTCTGTAATAATCAAACATTTAAAATTCAAATTTCAAAAATCAATTATTTAAATTCAAAAATCATATCAAAAGAATCATAAAAAAGAAAAAAATACAATCAACAAAAATAATAAGTAGTACCTGGCCAATGTTATTAACCAGTTTTTTTTTTCAAACCTCTACTTCTACTTTCCCAATCCACTTGACTACCGGTGACCAGGCCTCCACCTCGGTTTAATGACGGTATACCACACTACCAGACCTCAATACTGCAAATTTAAAACCAAAAATCCACTACTTTAATACTCATAATAGAATTACAAAAATAATAAAAAAAAGAATAATAATAATAACCATAATAAAAATAATATTAATCATCAATTTAATCATCAAAACAAATATCATAAGTACCTTTCCCATAAAAGGATTCCACATCCACAAGAGAAATTACCATCCAATCACCATACCATCAAATCACAATAGAAATTTCACCAATCTTTCCAAATTAACAAAATTAAATAATTCCTATGGAAAGAAAAAAAATATATACATGAAAAATCAATTAAACACTCTCATCTACAATCATTCACTTTCAACCAAAGAGATAAGAGTGATGGATGCCGCGAAAGCAAGGAATACAAAGGTAATAAGGACCTGTTGAAAAAAAGAATCGCTAACTGCTGACGTCGACAGAACATAGACCACTCACATGTATTCCCCCCCTTCATACCACCCTCATACATGACATAATTAAAAATACCCCAAATGAAATATGATACAAACAAAACAAAAGACCTTTGTATACTTACAGGCCTAACACTCCCCAAGACATCTATTACTGTTTTTTCTGACTGACTGGCTTGCTAGACTAGACATCCCTTTAGGGCCTAATACTTCCTGTAAGTATACTTACCCCTAAAAGCAGCTCACCACATCCCTCCCACCTAAGTTTGTATCATATTAACCCAACAATCACTATCCATCTATAACACTGTTTTCCTTACCAAATCATATTCTTTTACAGCACCTCTACTCCTAGTACACAGCTTCTCATATTCCATCACTTGTTCACTTTGTTTATTCTCACTACTTTCCTCTCATTCATCGTTTACCTCCACTACTTTATTCACACTTCCTTTCTTAGGTAACCGCTCAGATATCTCTGCAATCTCTTTATCAATCTCTCTCATCCTGTCATTTGCCTTTATATCATTCACTACTTCATCCAATTCCACACAGAATTTACTCAAATCATTCACTTTCATATGCACACTCCTATCTTTAATATCTTTCAATCCTGCCAATACACTCTCACTCTCATCTAACGGAAACTTGCATACAGTATAAGTACTTTTTCTCAAACTCTTCATTACTCCCATTATCCCACCAAAATCCTGAAAAATACTCATCATTCTCATTATCATCATTAAACAACACCTTTAGTCTACTCACATTTCCTGATATTCCGCTTTTACGCTTCTTTTTCCTTATTCTTTCCACTAACACTAACTCTTTCCCCTTTAACCATAAGTCATCCACTTTTTCCCCATTCTCATTTAATTCGTCCGCATTCACAAAAAACTTATACACTGGATGAATCTTCAAATACCCAGGTGGTTCTCTCCACGGCCTCAACTGTACCTGATGCGCCCTAAACTCATTCATACTACCATCGTTCTCACTCTCTAACACATAACTAACCCCTTTAGACATAACCCTTTTCACAACATACGACCCTTCAAACTTTTCTCTCATCTTACTCACATTCAACCGTCCTTTCTCAATCACTTCTTTTAAAACCTTATCTCCTATCTTCAGCCTAACCACAGATACCACTTAGCAAACCATCCACAGAAAAAAAACCAGCTCCAAAAAAATTTCGGCTCCAGAAGAAAACTCTCCAAAAAAAATCTGGTCCCAGAAAAAAACTGAAATGAGATAGAAAAAAAACAAATCCTAACTTAACAAAGATAATAAATGAAATATATAAGTAATTAAAATATAATAAATTAAAAAAATAAATATCAGTAAATGAATTACTATCAAATCAAAACTTAACATTAACATTATAAATTAATCTAAATCGAGTCAATTAAATCAATTAAATCAAATTCTATAATAATCAAACATTTAAAATTCAAATTTCAAAAATCAAATACTTAAATTTAAATGCTTGAGTTTGCGGTTGTTTTTGTCAAGCTTAGGACAAAATTGTAAGAAATGAGGAATTTAAGACGTGCTTACGCAAAAATTTAGACAAACGATACGGCAGTGTGGCAGACCCGTTTGAATTGATGAATGTTTAATTCAATAAAATCAGCTTTAAATATAATTTCTTCCAAATAGATAAACTCCATCACAATAGTAGATCAGTTATTTGTAATATTCAAAGCAATGTTATTGTTTTTTATTTCTGTTTTATTCCAAAACCACGTGGTCCTTCAATTCCCACACAGATTCAATTGTATGAAAGACAAAAAGTAAATTTTCGTATCATATATATTTCCCCACCACCCAAGGGTCGGGAGAACTTTGTAAGCAATCTATAACCAATCGATCGTAAAGCCTAAGCACAAATGACAAAAAGCGGAAAACGGTCTAGGTCAGATAGATCATGAAATTATCGGGCAAATTTGAGGATATGCTTCTTACAAAATTTCAAAATTTTAAATGGCTGTTTCGAAAGCCACGGCGGATTGGTTCATAAAACAAAATTTTAATTTTTTTTTTTTTTTTTAAATTTTCATTGTAATCTTTATAGCATTTTTTTGAAAATAAATGAATTAAATAATTTTTATGTAAAATATTAGGATAATTCCTAAAAAAAATATTTACCAAGAAAAAATAACTAACAATATTTGGTAAAAAAAATAAAACTTTTTTACCTATAGAAAGAAAAACTAAATGTTTTAAATTTTGGCCGGCAACATTTCCCGCCGAAAAGTACAGTGAACACCACATACCACAAAGATGGTCCAAAAAATTATAACATTGGATTGGAAGTTATATATATATATAATAATATATATAATATATATATTATATATATAATATATATATATATATATATATATATATATAATATATATATATATATAATATATAAATATATATAGGAATATAGTAATATATATATATATATATATATATATATATATATATATATATATATTAATATATATAATATATATATATATATAATATAAAGGATATATATATTATATATATATATATATATATATATATATATATATATATATATATTATAATATAATATATATATATATATATATATATATATATATATATATATTAGTACTGCATTCGAATTAAGGTACTAAAACTATGCTATATATATAATATATAATATATAAAAATAAATCTATATAAATTTATTATATGATATTATATATAATAATATATATATAATTATATATATATATTTACACCAGCTATATATATATACTATATATACTATATATATATATATATATATATATATATATATATATATATATATATTAGTACACTGAAAAATAGGAGAGAACGGGAAATCGAAACAGGTTAAGTTCAAGCTTCAAGGTTATAAATGGTAATGCATAATTAATAAATAATTCACAGAGGTATGAAATTGTGAGTATATTAACATATGTACCGTATATGCAAATTGTGGTCTGCATTTAAAATTATTCCAGAACGATAATTTTTAATTTCATTTGAGATACCTAACAACTTCCTTCTGGCTGCAATAATATTATTTTATTTATTTTATTTTTAAAAAAAGTTCACACCTCACGGGCATAGCCCTATTCAAGGAGGGGAACTTCTCTAGGTAATTTCTACCTAGGATTCGAACCCGCGACCTTGCCATGCGACTCCGTCGCTCTACCGTTTGAGCCACGGTAGCGGCAAATATAGACCCACAGTGTATTTATTGTTTTATATTTTATTTTATTATGTTCCAACTTAAGCTAATAGACAGTTAGTATTTAATATGTATATTGTTTTTTTTTCTAGAGAATAACATTCTTTACATATTTTTGGTTTAATGTTTTTGTGCTTTATTTTTAATGCACATAAAGTCATAGTTTCCCACTCTTTGTTGTATTTTTGATTTTGGGAAACTTAGTTTTGATGATATTATTTGGAAACCATTCCAGGATTATAAATTGATAAGGTTAGTTTTTACTTATTTTACTTATTAAATCTATTGAATCTAAATTACTGATTATGCTGAAATGAAATGGATAGGAAATTATTACTAATAGATAAACAAGGTAAAATAATGAAAATACTTACGTTGGGCAGGTCAAGGGAACCGACTTCATAGGCAAGTTCTCAACCTGAAAATTCCTACACAATAACTGAAGAGAAAAAAAGAGAAAACCCCAAAAAAGTTCCTTAACTAAATAGGGGTGAGTTTGTTACATTTATTGCATGAAACCTATATTTATATCCCATCCTTATTAAATTAAAAGGCATCTTATTCCTTAAGTAAACCTTAATTTAAAACCTTCTTATTATTCCTATTGAATTATAGCTCCTAAAGCAAATTCCCTTAAACTATTTAACTTAAATTTAACTTACCTTTGAACTTACAGTGATGGAATCTAATTCAGTTTTTCCACTACACGTTTTTTTTTTTTTTTTGCCTTATTTTTTTTTTCTTCAATTTTTTTTTTTTTTTTTTTATTTTTTTTTTCTTTGCTGGAAACCAATTAATTCTCTCTTGACCTGATGTAAATGACTACTATATCATGCAACCTTAACTACAGGACTCATGCAATAAATGAAGCACAGCTTTCAATGATAACAACAACTTAAGTTAAGTTTTAAGTTGTTTGTTATTCTTAAATAAATTGTGAATATTACCTTTGAAAACTAGTAAGCAACTAAGATAATAAGCAAATCTCAATCAGCCATACCATAACTTTGTAAAGCACAAAGCACATGCGTATAATGTATGAATGACATATCTAAAATTGCCACTAAAAATACTTATACTTACGTACTTATGCCTGAGCCAATTCCGCAAATTCCGACAACGTAATTCCGCAATTCTGATTTATGATAAAGTTTGTAGAGCTTTTAAAGACATTGGAAACAGAAAAATAAAATCTTAAAAGATTTTACTAACGGGAAATTCCTATATTGAGAAAATTGCTTTTAGCTAAATACTTATAAGAAATCGACACCAAAATTGTTTACTATATTCATTCTAGTAATGTGAATTGAATATATTATAGCTTGTGAAATAAACAATATAGGAATTTAAATATTTTTTTTTGAAAGAACAATGTCATGAGGCTGGTATTATTTACATCTAGATGTTGCAGTGCCTATTGATGTTCCGAAGCCTTTTTAACGTAAGAGACATTTTGCTTTTTAGTTATATAATTTTTATCAGATAAGATCAAAACTATCTCGATTATCATAGACTGGACACAAACCAAGCGAATTCAACCTTTAAAAGGGAACTCAAACCCAGGATGATCTCTAGTTCTCAAATCAGCCTTTAATCTTTACATAATGCACAGAGGTTCTAAATTCAGGCGAATAGTTTAGAAAAGGAAAGAAAAACAGTGAAGGGTCTTATATATATTCTTTTAGATAGTGTCAGTGTTAAAGAAAGATTAAATCAAAATCACCAAAAGGTTAGTTTCCTCTAAATTCATCCCCTTTCTTTCTCTTTTTCTTTTATTTTATTTTGTTTAAAAGCATATTTTTCTACTAATCATTTGGTATATGTCTTATATGTTGCTGGTGGGAGATCAGAAATAAACTAAGTGCTTGCGCAACTCATCCCGTGTTTAATCTAATATTTTTTGCCTCATTCCCAATACTTGGACCAGGCCATTAGTTCCTGGTCCTCTTGGTGTGACATAATATTAGGTGTTATATACTATATATATATATATATATAATATATATTATATTTATATATATATATTATTATATAATATATATTATATATTAGTGTATATGTATATATATATATATATTATATAGATATATAGTTATATAGATGAATAATATATATATTATAATATTAGTATTATCATATAGATATATATATATGAATATATATATAATATTATATAGATATATATATATTGGGATGTATATTTATATATATATATATATGTTCTGGTGTAGATAGTTTGTACACAGCAGCAGGGTTGGAAAGCTCACCGGGGTTATTAGTGTGTTACATTACTTGTAAGGTTTAGGGTCCAGTGGTTCAATCTCTATGTGGGTTTTTATTCAAAACAGGAAACTTAATCAGGAAACAGTTGGAAGACGGAAGACTTATCTCTAACAAAAGCGCGTGCGCCCGATGATGGTTTGACGACCACCAGTATAAAAAACAACGTCAATTCAAGAGCCAAATGGCCTTCTTTGGAATAAAAGTCTTGAGCGGTAAAGAATCCGTAAAGAAAGATGAAAATTAATTCTAGAACAGGCGGAGCTGTTTAATTTCCCCTCCGTGGGCCCACTGGATATTTTTAGAACTTTTAGGGTTTCTCCGAACGCGGGTTAGTCCACAGGGAAAGAGAATTATACCAGGGATTAAGAGGACTATCATGAGGGATGAAGAGGACCCACCACGGATGAAGAAGATTATCAGGGAACCAGGAAATGAGAAATGATTCACCAGAGATGAGGAGAATTATCACCAGAGAAAAAAAGTCGATGTGTTATGAAGGTTCTGTTTTGAAGAAGATAGTTTTGAAGCAGAAGATAAAGATTGGACATGGAATAGTGGGATCTGGGGCGAAGTAGAGAAAATAGAATGAGGCGTGTGTGTGGTAGAGCCACTTATAAAGAGATTTGGATGTCAAAGGCAAACAAGAAGGGATGATAGTGTTATTTTATGTTTAGATTGATGTAGTATTGTATGTATATGAGTAGCTGATATGATACGGTATACTGAGCAGGATATATTTGAGTTATAGAGGGTACTGTGCTACTGTATGTATGGAAGGTGAACGTAGAGGGACTTGGCAGATAGTTGCAGGTTATAGGTGTGACAAAATTTAGAAAATAAAAAATAGAACTTTATTTCATTAAATGTATCATTTATAAAACATGTTCGAGTCATATTAAGGGGTCTCTGGTGAGATTTGGAAGTGAATTCCAGGAAGTCTGTGTCTATTGAATTTGTATTGTGTGAAGTGATGTAGTGTGGATAAGAAGATCAATTAAGAGTAACGATTTATATAAAAAACTTTGAAGATGGACCTGTCTCTTAATATTATATTATCAAGAAGCGAATTATCATTGTAGTGATTATGATACCCCTCAAGGTATAATTAACTCTGCGTAATTAGCAGGAAAGAAGGTGTTTAATTTTCATAGCTAAGGGTTCTGCTTAGTCTTAATTGTTCTTTCTTATTAACTTGATGAATGTTCGCCTTTAATCTCCAATTAAAGTTGATTATAGATTTACCTATTATCGTAGCCTATTTAGATTTATTTATTTCTTAGTTTGCGTTATTATGTGATTATGTGTTGATGTTTTTGTGGGTCTGTAAGAAGCGATAGTAGTTATTTTCCAATATCTCTCCTATATAGATCTTATATATGTTTCCTATATATATCCTGTATATATTTATATATCTCTATTTTCTCTATTTTTTATATTATGTATATATATATATTATTTCTTATATATTATATTATTATTATTATATATTCTCTCTATATATCTCTATATATACTCTATTTTATATTATAATCCTATCTATTATTTTATTCTATTATTTATTTAATATATATATCTATTTATATATTTATATATCTTTATTTCTATATATTGTATATATATCTATATTCTATATTATGATTTCTCTATTAATATATTTAAATACATTTATTTCATGTAATCTATATATATTATTTAAGCTAATAAAATTAATTATGGACACAATATTACATAGATATAAGGAATTATACTAAACGTACCCTAGCAAATGATGTTTGTCTGAAAGGGTTTTTATGTCTGTAGATTTGATAAATATTTCCTAAAAGACACAAAAACACTATAAGCATACATTGATTAATAATGAACATTATATAATACTTATAACATCATTGCATAATTCAAATAGACTATTCAAAGTTCTTTTCTAACACATTATTGTTCATACCTTTAAAGATTCTTCAATTAATCACAAATAAATGGTATTCTTAAATATTATAGGAGTCAAGTCTGCTGCTAATGTTCCAAGAAATGCATATAAAAATTTCAATTAATCATAAATGTGACTGAAACAATAGATAAACAAATAGTGTAAATCCGCATTAAAACAAACTTAGATATGACACATCTTCATGCACACTTAATGCCTAAACATTTGTATAGGCATGCATCTGTGTGCATGTATGTAAGAACATAAAAATAAATGAAATATCCTAATCCTAATAAAATAACAAAATAATTCTTTTTAAGTATGTGAATTTCATTATGAGCAACTTTAAACAAAAACCATTCTTTCTTAGATTTTAAATATTCTACGTCTACATCCATTTTCTTAAATTGATAAATGGGTTTTGTGGAGAAAATTGATCCCCTTTACAACGTATCTTTACCCTGTAAAACTAGAGCCATGTTCTCCTTAATACCTTAATATATAATTAATTAAAGAAAGTATTTTTATTTCAGACTGATATTTACTATGAATATTGGAATATTATAATATATATTTTATGTCAATATAGCATTATATAAACAATAAGAAAGTAAGATATGAAAAGATTTGAAAAGGTACCTTGAAAGGAAAGATATAAATCCAGGAGGATGTATCCTCTTCACAGTTCACACTGTATTCAAGGCACTATCAGGCATTTCCATGAATCGCTAACGCGGGTCGCAAATGCTACTGGAACCCCGCTTGTATGTTCGATACTTAGAGGTTGTGTGTGTACTAGTTTCTAACATTAATTTATTATGCTTAAGAGATTTAAGAAGCTCTGAACAGATGACAGACAGAAGGGATAGAAAGAAAAAAGGTAGAGTATTTTAATGTTTTATTTATTATATTTCATTTAATCTTAAGGCAGCTTTTTTTTTATTTTTTAATATTATTTATTATTTTTACTCAAGTTAAAGACACTTTAATAATATTTATTTACATAAAAAGTATGTGATAACACCTCGGATAACACATACTTCAAATATTACCAACTTAAGTCTAATAATACTGATATATGTTTTATGTTTTGAAATTCCTGTGTTTTCTGGTTCAAGACTTTGACAATGTTTTAATTTATGAAATCTTTCATACAAATCATTCATTCAATTACAATTACTGTGTTAACATATAATGCACAATTTAAATATACACTTAACTTAAGACGACTATAATATCTATAATAGGATTGGTTTTATCTCTGTTTCAGGTTGTGGTGCTGGAAATCTTATAACTATTATATACAAGCTTGGAAATCAGTCATCCGCTAAGGCTGTAGCCTGCAGAACTATGCGAAACATCAGGAATGAACTGACTTCAATTTCACTGGAACTGGGTAATCCCTAGATCCTTATACTGGTAATAAGCCATGTACGAGAAATAATCTAGTCAATAGAAAAAAACCTTCACTAGAAGAAGCCCTGCATTAGAACCCTATAAATTAATAATTCAAATTAGGTAAGTTCCATATTTAGTCTTTAATTGTTTATTATTAATTTAATTTTAATTACTATTATTTATTAATTTAGAAACGTTAAGCTTCCTTACCCTTAAGAGGCAACAAGGGGTAAGCTCATAAATGTTTTTTGTCGTTTTAGAATGAAGACGATGGTTTTAACACTGCACTGCAATACAAGTTTTAAACATTTTATACTTTGTATTAGAATTTCGTCCATAAAACACAGTACATTATAAGCATAATACACTAGAATTAATATTTGTTAAAAGGAACACCACTCACCTTTGGAGTGATGTCAACGATCATTCATTCATCCATCCACGATAATACAACTAACTGTGACTGTTGTTATATATATTTATTAATTTACCAGTTAAATAAAACTTAAATAAGAATTTCATTTTCAATATAATTAACTGTAAATGAACACTATAAAGAAAAAAATACAATTTAAAATTTAGAAGTTTAAAAAGTTGTGTTATTCCAAAGTTGTGAAAATTAAACTAAATAAATAAATGAATTAAGGTGACAACATATAAAATTACAAAAATGGTTTGTCTTTTTACTGTGAGACAGTTATTTTATATCATTTATATATTATTATAAAAAACAACTATGAATCCAAAGAGATGCTAAGTGTGTTATAACACTCCTTTATATTATATATATATAATATATATAATATATATTATATATATATAGAATATAATGAGGTATATATATATTATTAATATTATTATATATATATATATATATATATATAATATATATATTATATATATAAAAAATTTAAAGGACCCAAAATAATTTGGTATCCCCAGGCAAGGGTAATAGGCACAAAGCAAAACACCGTGTATAAAAATGAATATATATATTGATGCCGAAATAAAACTCGATAAAACACTCCACCCGATAAATTCTAATTAACTTATTACGAGAAAAATCGGCAGATACCCACCAATTACCACGAATTACCAGAGTATATATCTTGTCGTCAACTTAAGACACACTTAATTGTGCCTTATTAAAGTAAACTAACCTAAATATTTAACTAAATAACATTATATAACTCATTATATTAATTTAATATAATATATCTACTAAAACCGTAACAAAACCCATTAAACGTAATAAATACTTAATATAGTCATATGAAGTATCTATATAATTACATCAATTATAATAAACTGTTATTCACTAAGAGACTATATATTATAAATATTAATAAATAAATGATACTACACTTTATGATATATTATATATATATTAAAACAGCCCAGTTAGCGATGAGGAATGCAAGATGAAACGCCAGTACTGAATAAATATTTTGCTTTGTGAAGAAAAAGTATAATTTAAGTCTAACCAAAGTAAAAGTTCAAAAGATTCATTTATTGAGAGAAGATTGGAAAAAAAATAGTAATGTTTGTTCTTGTATAAATTAAGTAGAGAATCTATTACAAAGTGGATTGGTACACAGATTCTCTAGTATCTAGAAGAGGTATTCTTTTTAATGTGTAATCCTTCTGAATCAAATAAAAAAATAAATTGATTCAGTGTTTTTTTTTGAAATTTAACAGTCTATTACAATTATATTTCTTTAAGTATGCATCAAAATAGCCATTACAAACTCCTCTACGTATATCTGTAATTTATATTCCCTATTTTGATCGCTTTTCTTCCATTTTTATTTATATATTCTAATATATATATAACAATTAGCTGCATGTTGAGTTATTTATCTATTGATCGAAATCCCTAAATAAAATTATAGTTCCCACTAAATATTTTATAGAGTAATGGTTTTTAATTCTTTAGATTTATGCCATATTGTGCATCTTGTTTTTTTTATGTTAATGTTATTTATAGAAGTTCTTATTCATTTTTCAAATAAGTAGTAATTTTTTTTGTTAAACTTATACTCAAAATTAAATATATAAATTATACTAATCTATATAATTATATATATATAGATATAAATATAAATGTTAAAATCTCTAATTTATTACATTTCTATTAAATATATATCTATATAAATTATATAATATATATATATATTATATAGAATATATATTATATATATATATATATATATATAATTAATAATATATATAATATGTAAATTAATAATATATATATATATAATATATAAAAATGGGTATTAATATCGTGTGTATATATACACTGCCATTTTACAATGCCAAGTATATATATTCTATATATAAACAAATAAACAGTCGAGTTTTTAATTGTTTTATATTTTTTTTAAAAAACTAAATTTAAAACCACCTTCCATAAATTTACTTTCTTCATATTTTTGTCACCAAATTTCTTAAAACTCGCGAAATCGGCAACATTTCTTTTTTTCTCCATGCGAACCCCAATGCATGTGACTTTGGATTCATTTTCTAAAATATTTTCTAGAAGTGAACAATGTGTGTTAGCAGTCTCCTGATTTTTTTCTTTGTGATAATGTGATAAGAAACAACTTTTATTATTTAAATATTTTCATTTAACTTAACTTTTAACTTTTACTTTATTATAGTACCATAGAAGCAGATTTTAATTAGGATTTTTTTTAATATAAGACTTGTGAACCTAGGCCCTAAGTTATATCATGCAATCTCCAATTATGATGAGAAATCAACAGGATAGTTGTTATGCATATTCATCATTATATTATTATCTTTTATTTTTGTTTTTATTTTTGTTACTTTTATCATGAGTATTAAATAAAACTCGTGGTTTCTTCCCTCTCCCCTCTTTCAGAGTGCCTATAAAAAGCGCAGGATACAAAGGGGGCCACGCCATCACATCTCCTATGAAGCTGCTACTCCAATCGAGACTCACCTTATTAAATGAGGCCCTATTCTTTATGTTTCTTTAACTGGAAACCTCCCACAACACAACGTGAAAATTTGTAAATATATTGTACTTCTACCGTATTTCATTTATTCTACAATGTTTTTTTATTACCTAATAATCTCGAGTCATCTTTATATATAACGAACAAAAAAAATTTTATACGTAAAAAAATCATTTTTCTTGTATAAATATTCTTATTTATTAGGGTCTGTGTTGACCGGAAAGGCTGCATATATACCTAGAACCTGATCTTAATAATTTATTTATATGAGCATTGAGTTATGATCTCACTTTTAAATCGATTTGATATTAGAAATAACAGCTTTTAGAGTTTAACATAATAACATATAATTAGATATGTTTTTTTTAAATTATATAAAAAACCTTTGAGTTATGTGAGAAAACACCTATTCTATATTATATAACACCGTAACTTGTTTAAAACCTTCAGTTTTACATTTGAATAAAATGATCAGGCTAACGCCAGACCAAGAAAACACTCATTCGTTTTACAAATATCTAAATTATTATTTTCATAATAAATAGCTGAGTAACTCACTACGTTAAATCTTAGTGAAACATAAATTTCTAAGCTCTGTTACATGATTATATATATCCAATTTTTTTAATTGAAATTGACTATGAAATTTATCGTAAACATATAGGTTTTTCTCATAAAATAAATCTTCTACAGAAGACGTGTGTAGCGACACACCAAAGTCAAACAGTCTGTATTTCATGTCCAAAGAATAGTATTCACAAAAAACTAAAAAAATGAAAAACTTTATAAATATATAGAAAAGAAATAAATCTCTACTCTGGAAGATTCAATCCCAAGAGAGGTCCGCTATAGGAACGATATTAAAGTATAATATTGTATTAAGGATGTTGTAATATAATGTGATGTTGTGATATAGTTAGAGACAATTTGTATTAAGCGCAATATTACGAATAATATTATGTATCTACAGAGAGACACCGAATGAAGTGAGCGAGAGTGTGTCAAATTTATAAACCTTCGCCGAATCGACTCTTAAGCTCCTTCCTAACACCACAAAATAAAGATTCGACTCCTATACGAGCGCTATTGAACTCTGGCACCAATAGGCGTCTTATGATTCAGGTCCAAACTCATTACTGCCATTTAAGAAAATCTCAAAGACCATTTCGAATAAACAACCATAGACCCTTAAGCACTCGTAAGTGACAAAAATATATTAAATTATTAATACATTCCCACTACGTGCGTGACAGCATTTATCGATAAAAATTAATTATAGTTAACTGAAATGATAACTATAACGTGATTACTAGACTATAAATTAATGAATAAAGATATATATTATATAAGTATACTTTATATATGTAATGGTGTAGGGGCTACCAGGAATTAAGTAGTCGCGTAGTTGAAGGTTTTATTGTGATGGAGACCTAAGCACTCACCCAATTTCCTAAACTACCGAAAACCTAAAAATTAAATATAATGCATTTTTACATACAATATTATATTAAATGTTTTCTTAAATGTTAAAAATTTAAAAGCAAAATAAAAAGATTAATAGTATCCATAATATAATAAATCAATTTACCAATATGCTAGTTTATATAAGCTTTTAACAAACGAAGAACGGAATTAAATTAATCTGTATTTAAAGAATTAATTATAGTTAAAGTTATTCCAATGAAAAACACTTCTTTAATACACTAAATCTTTAAAGATTTATATATATATATATTATATATCTCTAAAAATTTTAAAAAATCTCGAAATTAAAGGCAAGTCATAACAATCCATATATAAGTAACAAGTTAGAAATTAAATTTAAAAGCTAAATGCAAATACCTAATAAAAATAAAATATGGACCACCATGATTTTGGATCTGCAGACCCAAGTCAAAATCATCCCTCACTCCTTCATCTTAAATTTGTTTAAAATTGTGTGTTAGTTATTAAATAAGTAAAGTAATGATAATTTTAGAAAAAAATGTAATAATAATAATAAGAAATCTATCTTATCTATATTATCTTCTTCGATCGACTCGCTCAATATCAAATAATAATAAAATATTAAAATGTTATTTGCGCTTTGGCCAAAAGCCTACCACTACTAAAAAAAAAAAATAATAGGAGCCTAGAATTTTTTAAAATTTATTTTATAAATTAAAATAAAACATCGATGACTAGAAAAAAAAGTTTAAATTTGAAAACAAATCAAAATATATGGGAAAAAAATTCTTTACAGTTGTTATTTAAGCAAAAAAGAAATCTTAATAAATAAACAACGAAACATTGGAGATATGAAGAAGAATTCTAAGACTAGATAAAATCACCACGAAACTAATAAATAAGTTCAACATTAAAAATCACAATAACTCCCAAATAAATATGTTTCACACAAAACCAAAAGTAATCGCTGAGAAGTTATGTGTGTAAATCCATATAACACCAAGAATAATGCATTAAGGTGAAATATTAATTGATTTGTATTAATACATAATATTAAAATCTTGTCTACTATTTTATAATACTCATAATAACTAGTTAATATAATTAAAAGATAAACCCACACGAGAAATACAGAATTAAAGAAAAGACTAGCCACATATATGTGCTATAACATTAAAACAACAACTACAGAAGCAAAAATAACTGACTTTGAGAGTGTTCCAGACTGTGCCAGTAGATAATAAGGAAGATTGAGCATATTATCAAAATCTTTTTGTATACCGATATATATTATTTTATATATATTATATAACCTAATATTAATATAAAATGTCTCTTGCTAATCAAATAAGTATGTGAAATTACAAGTCCAATAAATTAGGGGACATATTTGCTAAAGGTAAAATATTATAAACAAAATAAAAGTTGTTTCTTACCACAAAGGAAAAAATCAGGAGACTGCTAACACCCAACATTGTCACTTCTAGAATAATTATTTATAGAAAATGAATCCAAAAAGTCACATGCAATTGGGGTTCGCATGAGAAGAAAAAGGAAATTTTTGCCGATTTCGGCGAGTTTAAGAAATTCGGTGACAAAAAATATGAAGAAAATAAAATTTTATGGAAGGTGGTTTTAAATTTAGGTTTTTTTAAAAAAATAAAAACAAATTATTATTGGCTTAATTGTTTTTATTTGATCTATTACTGCCATTGTAAAATGCAGTGTATAATATATATATATATATATATATATATATTATATATATATTATATTATAAATATATAATATATATATAATATATAATATATATATATATATATATATAATATAATAATATATATATAAATATATAATATATATTATATAATATTATATATATATATATATTATAATTTATAATTCTTTTTAAATAATATATCTAAAAATATATATATATATATATATATATATATATATATATTATTATATAAATAATATAATATATATATATAATATATATATATATATATATATATATATATAATATATATATTATATATATATTACTGTTTCATAAGCAAATAAAACTATTTAAAACACACAAGAAATTAAAATATATTATTTTTACTTAATACTTCTTTAAATATTAGAATTACATTATTTTTTTTGTGAACAAAGTATAAAAAAATATTATTTAAACCTATATACTACAAATGTCTCTACAGTGATTCTCCTAAATTATCACAAAACAATTCATTTCTTCAATTTCCCCATAACGATCTTCACACCTCACAAAAGAACTTCTTTCTCAAAAGAAATTATTCATAATGTTCTTGCATCTCCCTTCATCGCTAAACTGTGGCTTGTTTTAATATATAAATATATATATATATATATAAGATATATATATATATTATAATATTAATAAATATATATATATATATATATATAGTATATATATATATAATAATATATATATATATATAATATATATATATATTTATAATATATATTTAACTATGCACCGATATATGGGTAATCGTATTGGGGTTATACTCCATTTTGAAGTATCTAGTAATATAAAGTATTGTTATTTGTTATGCACCTGAAAATTAAAATTGATACATGAAATGTACCCTTAACATGGAAAATTCCTCTGATTCAAGCAGACACATTATCCTAGTCATATTTGTAACTCCTGTCCTCTCCGCTGGTCTGAATCTCCACTGACTTGGCTTAAGACTCATACTTTGTCGAAAGCTAAGCGGGGGTTTAGATTTAGTGGCGGGGGAGGATATAAGGGAGCGTATAACACCTTAGCATTAAGAGTTGTTTTATAGTTTATACAAGAGTTATAACTGTCTCGCACATATAACGACATCATTTTCGTATTTTATATGTTGTTATTCATTTATTTATTTAGTTATTTTCAAACCTTTGAAATATAGACTTTTAATTCTAATTCAATTATTTTTCTCTTTATAAGTAAAATCTCAGGTTATTGTAAATGAAATGAAAATTCTTATTTAAGTTTATTTAACTGTAATAGTAAATATATCTAACCACAGTCACAGTTAGTTGTATTATCGTGGATGGATGAATGAATGATCGTTGACATCACTCCAAAGGTGAGTGGTGTTCCTTTTTACAAATATTAATTCTAGTGTATTATGCTTATAATGTACTGTGTTTTATGGACGAAATTCTAATACAAAGTATAAAATGTTTAAAACTTGTATTGCAGTGCAGTGTTAAAACCATCGTCTTCATTCTAAAACGACAAAAAACATTTATGAGCTTACCCCTTGTTGCCTCTGAAGGGTAAGGAAACTAAATTTTTCTAAATTAATAAATAATAATAATTAAAACGAAATTAATAATAAACAATTAAAGAAAATATGGAACTTACCTAATTTGAATTATTAATTTATAGGGTTCTAATGCAGGGCTTCTTCTAGTGAAGGCTATTTTCTATTGACTAGATTATTTCTCGTACATGGCTTATTACCAGTATAAGGATCTAGGGATTACCCAGTTCCAGTGAAATTGAAGTCAGTTCATTCCTGATGTTTCGCATAGTTCTGCAGGCTACAGCCTTAGCGGATGACTGATTTCCAAGCTTGTATATAATAGTTATAAGATTTCCAGCACCACAACCTGAAACAGAGATAAAACCAATCCTATTATAGATATTATAGTCGTCTTAAGTTAAGTGTATATTTAAATTGTGCATTATATGTTAACACAGTAATTGTAATTGAATGAATGATTTGTATGAAAGATTTCATAAATTAAAACATTGTCAAAGTCTTGAACCAGAAAACACAGGAATTTCAAAACATAAAACATATATCAGTATTATTAGACTTAAGTTGGTAATATTTGAAGTATGTGTTATCCGAGGTGTTATCACATACTTTTTATGTAAATAAATATTATTAAAGTGTCTTTAACTTGAGTAAAAATAATAAATAATATTAAAAAATAAAAAAAAAGCTGCCTTAAGATTAAATGAAATATAATAAATAAAACATTAAAATACTCTACCTTTTTTCTTTCTATCCCTTCTGTCTGTCATCTGTTCAGAGCTTCTTAAATCTCTTAAGCATAATAAATTAATGTTAGAAACTAGTACACACACAACCTCTAAGTATCGAACATACAAGCGGGGTTCCAGTAGCATTTGCGACCCGCGTTAGCGATTCATGGAAATGCCTGATAGTGCCTTGAATACAGTGTGAACTGTGAAGAGGATACATCCTCCTGGATTTATATCTTTCCTTTCAAGGTACCTTTTCAAATCTTTTCATATCTTACTTTCTTATTGTTTATATAATGCTATATTGACATAAAATATATATTATAATATTCCAATATTCATAGTAAATATCAGTCTGAAATAAAAATACTTTCTTTAATTAATTATATATTAAGGTATTAAGGAGAACATGGCTCTAGTTTTACAGGGTAAAGATACGTTGTAAAGGGGATCAATTTTCTCCACAAAACCCATTTATCAATTTAAGAAAATAGATGTAGACGTAGAATATTTAATATCTAAGAAAGAATGGTTTTTGTTTAAAGTTGCTCATAATGAAATTCACATACTTAAAAAGAATTATTTTGTTATTTTATTAGGATTAGGATATTTCATTTATTTTTATGTTCTTACATACATGCACACAGATGCATGCCTATACAAATGTTTAGGCATTAAGTGTGCATGAAGATGTGTCATATCTAAGTTTGTTTTAATGCGGATTTACACTATTTGTTTATCTATTGTTTCAGTCACATTTATGATTAATTGAAATTTTTATATGCATTTCTTGGAACATTAGCAGCAGACTTGACTCCTATAATATTTAAGAATACCATTTATTTGTGATTAATTGAAGAATCTTTAAAGGTATGAACAATAATGTGTTAGAAAAGAACTTTGAATAGTCTATTTGAATTATGCAATGATGTTATAAGTATTATATAATGTTCATTATTAATCAATGTATGCTTATAGTGTTTTTGTGTCTTTTAGGAAATATTTATCAAATCTACAGACATAAAAACCCTTTCAGACAAACATCATTTGCTAGGGTACGTTTAGTATAATTCCTTATATCTATGTAATAATTGTGTCATAAATTATTTTATTAGCTTATCTAAAATCTTAGATTCATGAATAAATGTATTTCTTTTTGGAATCAATTTGAACATAATGTTTTCATTAAAGTAAAGTTAATTTGTTATTTTATAATAGTACCTAACTGTGGTTTCTCATCCATCCCACAGGTTTTTGTGTTTGGGATTTTATGGTTTGGGATTTTTTCCTTTACATGGACATAGCGTAAATCTTTCAGTTCTGGACAAACTTTAGTTTTGGGTTTGGTTTTGTTCTTGAACAATCCTAATCCTTGAACTGATTTTTGTCGATACTGGGGATTTATCCTTTATTGGGTTCGGATTCATCAAGTTATAGAAAGACATTAAGATAAGCAGAACCCTTAGTTGAATTAACATTCTTTGTTCGGGTTAATTATTCTTGAGGGGTTTTAAATGTATTCGCATTTGTAATTAATTATAAGGCAAGGTCATCTCAAGTTTTATATTGCTGTTACTTATTGTTTTTCATCATTTCATAACTTCATAGACAAGATTCTGGAATTCTTCCAATTCCGAGAAACACCTAATTGATGAATGATTTAATGATTTAATAATAGTTTTTTTATTTTTGTACATATATGAATTTGAGTCTCTACGTTACTTTAAATAAAAGTAAGAAGTATCCTCTTCTCATTATCCGCTGTGTTCATTATTTCATTAATTCATTAATTAATATTCTTTGTTTGTATGTATTTTTATGTGGTTCAAGTATTTTTTTTCTTCGCGTCATTTGTTTTCTTTGTCCAAATATCTTCAAAGAACTTCATAACCATCGACATATTCGCTGCTATCATCTGTTCTATCTTTGTCAATCATTTATGGTTCCTGTTTTCACTGATAATCTTCTCATCGTCTCGGTCTTTATCTTTCGGACAGTGGAGCATGAGACAAGGTACACGAGGAGTCCCTGTGATAAACCCGCGTTGACGAAAACCCTAAGTTCTACATTTATCCACGTGCACCACGGAGGGAAATTAAACAGCCCCGCCTGTTCTAGAAGTAATTTTCTCTTTTCTTACGGATCTTACGTCAAGACTTTTCCAAAGGAAGGCCATTTGGTCTTGAATTAACGTGTTAGGTGGTCAGTCAAAACTCTTCGGGGGCGCGCACTTGTCAGAGATATCTCCCTCCATGTTTCTGATTAAGTTCCTGTTTGAATAAAAACCACATAAGAGATTGAACACTGACCCTCCCTTACAACGTAATGTAATATCCGGTGAGCTTTCAACCCTGCTGCTGTGTTTCTCCGCAACATATATATATATATATATATATATATAATATATATGATATACATATATATATATATATATATATATTATATATATATAGAATTATATTATTATATATATAATATATTATATATATATATAATATAGATATATATATCATTATAATAATATATATATTAAATATATATATATAATAATAGATATATAATATATATATATATATTATATATATAATAGATATATATAATAGAATAATTATGTAACAGAGGGGGACCAGGATTAATGAGCGCCAAGGTTGGAATTGAAGGCAAAAATATTAGAAAAACGATGGAGTTGCAGCACTTAGTTATTCTGATCTCCACCAGAAATATAGACATATACCAAATGATTAGTAGAACTTTATGTTTAACAAAATAAAATAAAAGAAAAAGAGAAAGAAAGGGGGATGAATTTAGAGGAAACTAACCTCTTGGCGATTTTCTAGATAACCTCTCCTTGACAACGAATTCAAGAACTTCCTCTACCCGCCTTCACTGTTTCTTCTTTTCTGGGTAAAGTATTAGACTATGATGTTACCAGTCGGGAGTTCTATCAATATCCAAAGACACCAAAGCCTATGTTCGCCAGAGTGCACACTTGTACTGATGTTGGTTGTGTGAAAGGTCAGTCGGGATATGTTTTTATTTGTAAAAATATGGATGGGGGGTTTTAACTATTTTTTGTGTAAATTTTTTATTTAATCTTTCATTATTTATTACCAAATTCATAAAAACACCAAGGGATAGGAAAAAAATAAAAATATATGTTTATTAAAGAAATAACTCAATGTACGAAAAAATAAAAGTAATGAATAAGTTACAGTTTTATTTTCAGTCTTAGAGTAATCCCTCTACAGAGCCGGAATTAAGAATGGGAAATAATTATGTTATGGAATATAGTACAAATTTATGGACATAGAAGTCCTTTTAAGTGAGGTGTGGTTTCTTCAAAACCAACTTCAGATTAGGGTTATGTATCGAATGAAAGATTCCCTTAGGATCTTCTCGATATAGAAAAATGCGGACTTACGAAATTGCGGAATTTCGGAATTTCAGAATTGCGGAATTACGTTGTCGGAATTTGCGGAATTGGCTCAGGCATAAGTACGTAAGTATAAGTATTTTTAGTGGCAATTTTAGATATGTCATTCATACATTATACGCATGTGCTTTGTGCTTTACAAAGTTATGGTATGGCTGATTGAGATTTGCTTATTATCTTAGTTGCTTACTAGTTTTCAAAGGTAATATTCACAATTTATTTAAGAATAACAAACAACTTAAAACTTAACTTAAGTTGTTGTTATCATTGAAAGCTGTGCTTCATTTATTGCATGAGTCCTGTAGTTAAGGTTGCATGATATAGTAGTCATTTACATCAGGTCAAGAGAGAATTAATTGGTTTCCAGCATAGATAGCAAGATTAAATCCAAAACAAAGGAATATTGAAGAAAAAAAATAAGGCAAAAAAAAAAAAAAAAAAAGTGTTGTAAAGTGGAAAAACTGAATTAGATTCCATCACTGTAAGTTTAAAGGAGTTTAAAATGTAAGTTTAAAATAGTTTAAGGAATTGCTTAAAGGACTATAATCAATAGGAATAATAAGAAGGTTTTAAATTAAGGTTTACTTAAGGAATAAGATGCCTTTTAATTTAATAAGGATGGGATATAAATATAGGTTTCATGCAATAAATGTAACAAACTCACCCCTATTTAGTTAAGGAACTTTTTTGGGGTTTTCTCTTTTTTTCTCTTCAGTTATTGTGTAGGAATTTTCAGGTTGAGAACTTGCCTATGAAGTCGGTTCCCTTGACCTGCCCAACGTAAGTATTTTCATTATTTTACCTTGTTTATCTATTAGTAATAATTTCCTAGAAAAATTTTCATTCAGCAAATTTTCAACTTTTTTAGTTCCAAAAGAATTTAATAAGTAAAATAAGGTAAAAACTAAACCCTTATCAATTGTATTAATCCTGGAATAGGTTTCCAAATAATATCTCCAAACTAAGTTTCCTAAAATCAAAAAAATACAACAAAAGAGTGGGAAAAACTATGACTTATGGCTATTAAAAAAATAAAGCAACAAAAAAAAACATTAAACCAAAAAAATATTTAAAAGAATGTTATTCTCTAGAAAAAAAAAAAAACAATAGTATACATATTAAATACTAACTGTCTATTAGATAAAGTTGAAACCATAATAAAATAAAAAAAAAACAATAAATACACTGTGGGTCGTATATTGCCCTTACCGTGGCTTCAAACGGGTAGGTAAGAGCGACGGAGTTCGCCATGGCCAAGGTTCGCGGGGTTCGAATCTAGGTAGAAATTACCCTAGAGAAGTTCCCCCTCCTGGAATAGGGCTATATGCCCCTGAGGTGTGAACTTTTTTGAAAAATAAAAATTAAATAAAATAATTATTATTGCAGCCAGAAAGGAATTGTTTATGTAATTCTTCAAATGAAATTAGAAAATTATCGTTACGTGAATAATTTTTAAATTGCAGACCACAAGTTTGACATATACGGTACATATGTAATATACTCACAAATTTCCATACCTCTGTGAATTTATTTATTAGATTATTTGCGATTTTACCATTGTATAAACCTTACTGATTAACCTAGAGGGATAGAATGATGGAATCCCATTATATATATATATATAATAATATATATATAATATATATATATTATATATATATATATATATATTAATAATATAATATATTATATATACTGAATATTAAATATATAGTATTATAATATATATATAATAATATATATATATATATATATATATATATATATATATATATATATATAATATATATATATATAATATATAATATATAATATATATATATAATTTACACCATATAATATATATTAATTAATTATAATAATACTATAAATAAAATATAATATATATAAAGTAAATTTAAGCTAATATAACATTATCAACTAAATAATTATAATATAATAAATAAAGAAAATCCTAATTAATAGTGATAGTGATATAAAAATAAAATAATATTATAATTAAAATATAAACTATAAAATAAGTATAATATATTTAAATATAAATTCATAAAGTATAAAATAAGAGGATAGGATGAATGTGCGTTATATATTTAAAATATGATAGGTTATATATATATTAACATATAGAGATAAAATTATATAATGCTGAGACTATTAATAACTAGTATAGTATTATTATATATATATATATATATATATAATTATATATATTATATAAAATATAAATACCTAAATATAATATAATAGTATAGATAATATAATATAATATATATAATTATATTAATATAATATTATAAAAATGTAGTATAAAAATAATAATCAAAGTCCAAATGTTAGTATAATTTTGGACCATTATAGTGATTGGTTAAATATGTGTGTTACACTAATATAACTTTAATCCTACACAAGATAAAAGTAAAATAAGCCCGTCCTAAAACACTTATGACAAAAACATTAATTTTTTCTTTCTCTATAGGCCTCACAAAAGTTTATTAAATTTCATCCAAATCCAAATATTTTTAGTATTTATCGTATGTGAGCCATAGATTAGGTAAAATATTTTTTATTTTAAGGAAAAAAAAACTAATATATAATATTTAAGTTAAAATATATATTAAATTACAAAGTTAACAATTCTGTGAAATGAGATAAAGTCTTCCACAGTAACAATGACCAAATATATAAAAAATAAAAAAAAAAAACAAATTTATTGAAATTTAAGTTATATAAACCAAAATTCTCTGCGCCGCTGCATTCCTTATCTAGATTAAATAACCCACCAAACATTTAAAAAAAGTGGGAGCAATTGCATATTTTTGTCTAAAAAAAAAATTATATGGAAAAGAGAATCTATTTTGGAAAGAGATGAAAAATAAAAAGCATAATCCTCAAATGTTCGCTATAAATTTAATAACCTGATTTCTATTCAACCTAGGACGTTTTCGCTTTGTCATTATGTGCTTAGCTTACAGTATCGATTGTAAATGAAAATTATGCTTTAAAAATAAAATTTTATAGCACGGTGATAAATTATATTTTAAGTATTGCAAAATATGAAATCTATTTAACGGGATTTGCAAAGATAAATTTTACTTAATTTGTTTAAACAAACAATGGTAAAATCTTGCTTTGTGATGGAAGGCCCAATCGATTTGGAAAGAAAATGAAAAACAGAAAATAAAAACACAAAAAACATTGAATTAATATTGCAATTAAGTGCCTGTTGCTAGAGTTGAATGGACAAGTAATTATCTATTTAGAAGAGAAAATATGAATTATAAAAGCTGTTAGTAATTATAGAATAAATCAATTACTCAATTCAAACGGGATCTTAATGCCACACTGCCGTTACGTTGTCTAAAAATTTTTGCGTACAGCAATCTAATTAAATCGACGCAATCATATTTAACGTTACAATTTTGTTGCCCTATAGCTTGACCAAATAAAAACAATCAAAAACAGGCCAAAAACTTTATGTATATATAAAGTTAAGATATTTTGATTTAATTTGAAATTTCCGGAATTTTAACACTAAGTCCTCCACTCATCCTCACTAGAAATTTGACTCCTTACATGATTCTAACAATTGAAGACCTCGATGTAGCATTTAAATAACACCCTCAATAATCTCTCAAATGATTAAAGTTTGATTTGAATATGAGAAAACTTCAAAAATTTCAAACGTGAACTCATTAATTAATCTTGGCTTCTTAAAATTTATTATATTTTAATTACTAAATATATTTCATTTATTATCTTTGTTAACACGTTCTCAGATATTTGTCTCTCAAATAATTAAATTTCTTACCTACTAACCTTCTCCACGAGTCCCTTTTTTCTCGGGAATCCAGATTTTTTTTTGGGAGAGTTTTCTTTCTGGAGCCGAAATTTTTTAGGAAGTGAAGTCAGAACAATTAGCAATTTGTAATTACTAATTTGCTTTTATTAACTATATTATATGCTGAAGATAGGAGATAAGGTTTTAAAAGAAGTTGAATTGCAGAAACGCGACTCTGTTGTAATTGATGAACTAAGAATACATATGACCAATCCGCGAGAAGAAAAAAGTTTGAAAGGGTCGTACTTCGTGTGGAAAAAAAGTGTTATGTTCTAAAAACCCGTGAACTGTTAAATATGCTTTATGCGAGAGGAGGGAGAAGATTGGCAAGAGGGAAAACGAATCACGGGAATCAGGACCGTGCGTAGTTAAATGATCATGCAGTTTTTTATGGGCGACATTCTATGGGGTCTTTTACAAACGTTGAATGCCGCCGTGGAGAGAACCCTACGCTGGGTAATGATAATGAAAAGAAGAGCTTAATCCATCCAGTGTTTATGAAGTTTTTGTTGAGTATAGCGCCGAAGCACAGAAGATTAATTCATGAGGAATGGGGAAAAAAAGTGGGTGACTGACTCTCATGCGTTTTAAAAGGGAAAGAACGATTGAGTATAGGCTTTAAGTAAAGACAGACCAAGGAACCAAGGGAAAAAAACTCCAGAAAGCAAGTATAAGTTACAGAGCCGGGGTTTTTGACTTACAATAATTTCAGGAAAGTGTGACACGAGAAATAGCCCAACATTTAAAGGTGTTTGATTTAAATCATCGATATGGATGGATTAATGAGATATTTTTCCAGGGATTTGGTGGGATAAAAATGGGGCATAAGTAATCGAAGATACGTTTGAAGAAAAAAAAGAAGTACTTATACTGTTATGCAGTTTCCGTTGGATGAAAGGGAGTGTATTGGCAGGATTGAAAGATATTTAAAGATTTTGGAGTGTGCATATGAAAGTGAATGATTTGAGTAAATTTTGTGTGTTGGGAGAGTTGAGTGAAGTGAGATGAATTGATAATAAAGGCCAAAATGGACCAGGACATGAAGAGAGTTGCAATCAAGTTATATTTGCTTCGAAATGAGTATAATCATGAAAGCAGGTTTACCTAAATAAGGAAGTTGTGAATACAATATAGTATTATATAGATAAAGATATACTAGAAATGAGAGGAAAATAGTGAGATTAGAAACCAAAGTTGAAAAACAAGTGAGATGGCCATATAAATTAACCGAGTAGAGCTGTGTACTAGGAGGTAGATGGTAAGCTTTGTAAAATAGATATTATTTTGTAAAATCAACCACAACTGTATTGTTGTTAAATAAGAAATGGATAGAATGTGATTTTGAAGATGTTTGAATAAATAAAATGAGTGATACAAAACTAGGTGGGAAGGGATTGGTGAGCATGCTTTAGGAGTGAAGGTAGAAGTATATAGTGAACTATCAAAGCGAGAGCCCACCTGATAATTAGGCCTTCTTAAAGGCGATTGTTTCTAGTCTAGCTGCAAACCACGAAGTCAGTCAAGAAGAAAAAAACAGTAATAGATGTCGTTGGGGAGTGTTAAGGCCTGTAAAGGTATTACAAAGGCTTTTGTTTTGTTTTTGTATCATATTTCAGTGGGTATTTTTAATTATGTCATGTATGAGGGTGTATGAAGGGGGGATACCATGTGAGTGGTTCTATGTTCTGGCCGGAACGGTCAGCAGTTACTATTCTTTTTTTCGAACAGGTCCTTATTACCTTTGTATTCCTTGGGCTTTCGCTGGCATCCATCACTCTTAATCTTCTTTGGTTTGTGAAAACCTAGCACATGACTTTGACTTGCAAGAGTTTATCAAAATACGATCTGAAAAGACAGAAGCAATTCGAGCATCATCAATAGATTTTGACCCACAAGTGTATATAGATTTTTGGATCCTCTTTGATTGCAGCATATGCTATGGAGATATTCAAACTGTTAAGATCAAAGCTTGACTTCGCACTGGTGTCTTGTATTGTCCTAAAGCTGACCTCTTCGTTCAAACTTTTGCCGCTAATTTCATCCTAGACTATTGAAGAGCTATCCCTCTTTAATTACTTTCTCATTCTCTTCATTACTCTCTTACTCTCTTCATTACTCTCTCACTAAGCTTAACACTAAGAAGGTGTATGGTCTTGACGGAATCTCTCCAGGGACTTTCAAAACTTGTACTTCTAAGCTTGCACCCCTCCTTGGTAAGCTGTTTTGTTTCTGGCTGCCAATTGAAACCTTTCCCCTTGCTGAAAGTTTACTCTGTTTTAGCTTTTGTCGAAAAAGGACTCGTCCTTTCTGCTCCTCAGTTATCTTCTAGTTACTTTAACCTCTGTTCTCTCTAAAGTTTTAAAATCTGTTCTTAACAGGAGATTTCAAGCATCTTAATTTTTCTTTTCTTATCTCAGTAAGTAACGCAGGAGATTTTCGTCCCTTTCTCCCTGGCTCTTTGGTCAATTGCCATTAGACATTTCGGAAAATCTTCTTTCTCTCTCTGTAATCTTTTCGCTGACTTCCTTTTCGAGCTTTCTATAACTGGTGTTGACAGTCACAGTTCATCCTTTAGATTTATCAATACTGGTTCTTCTCAGGGTTATGTTCTACCATCAACTCTTGTTCGCCATTTCATTAATGATATTTTATTCGTCACTTCGTCTCCTATCCATTTATATAACGACGATTTCACCCTTAATTACTCCCTCCAATTTGAAGGACGACCCCACTCAGCAGCAGAATATATTTGATGTTTGGAGGATGACCTTTAAGCGACTGACCTCTGGTCTTTCTTGTATCTCTAGTTCAAACAAAAAAAAGCAGGCTTGCTTTCAATGCCTCAAAAACCAAATTCATTAATATATCAACAGAACATAATCTTCTACACAGCTAAAACACCTTCGAAAACATGCAATTCGACACTTCTTCAAATTTATTAATATTTACTTTTCTCGTGGTCTTTATCGGAAGTAACACATCAACTCTCTCACGAAATAATCTTCTAATAAATTTGGCGGCCTGAAAGCCTTCAGAACTTCCTTTCTCCACCCAAGTTGCTTGCTCTGTAAAGAGGCGTTGTTCGCCTTTGTATTTAAACGTGAATCGATATCTGGGGTGGTTCCACTAATACTGCATATCGGTAATGATTGTAAGTTGCTTCCTAGTCAACTCTGATAAACGTTGGTAATTTTACTTCAAAGAATTAAAAAATTAACTCCACCATTATTTTTATAATATTCGAAAGATTTTTTAGATCTCTCTGAGAAAATTATAAACTAGTGATGATGTTACCCTTTCATATCGGCTTCAACCATTGAGTAGTATGATGCGTAGATCCTAACCGTATAAATCCTGATTTATAATTAATCATATAGTTAAGCTAAGGTAATAAGTTTATTATTATAGAAATATTTTTTTAAGTGTTTTATTCCTTTTCTTTTCAAGTTTCAATATTTCTTGTTCCTGTGTTCCTCCATAATCATTTTAGGTGTTCAAGTATTTGTAAAATTTAAAGGAGGACTTCATGGACACTTCTCTCCTCCAAGGGACCATATCTTGTGTTTATATATTTCCTTCATTAATAATAAATCACTTTCCAATTAACAGGTCCTTTACTCTATCAAACAACCTCTATTATGCCATTTAGGTTTTGCGCTTCCCGAATTACCAATCACCTCAGTCAAAAAAAAAGACTTCTTAGATAATTTCGCTCCATTTATTCTTAGCACTTTACTAGTGATTTATCGAGTACTAGTTCCTGACTCGGGGATTAGTCGGACTTGAATCCGGGCTCATATATATATTATATATATATATAATATATTATATATAATATATATTATATATAATATATTATATATATATTATATATATAATAGTATATATTATATTATATAAGTATATATAATATACTTATATATATATATATTATAATCATATATTTATATATATATATATTATTATTATATTATTATATATATTTATATATATATATATATAATATATTATATATATATATTCAGCGAGTCCAAAGTTAAGTAAAATGTGTTGAAACTCGTACCTTATTTTATATATTAACCCAAAACTCAAATACAGGTTCGACTAAACCCGCATGAAAAATATATATATAATAATAATAATAATGATAATAATAATAATAATAATAATAATAATAATAATAATAAAATAATAATTAAATAATAATAATAATAATAATAATAAATAATAATAATAAATCAATAAGTAATAATATAAATAATAACTAAAAATAATAAAATAAATAATAATAATAAAAATATTAATAATACATATAAATACTAATAAAGATAATAATAATCGTCATAATAATAAAATTCTATAATAAAATAATATATATAATAAATAATAAAAAATAATAATTATATAATATAATAATAATAATATAATAAAATAATATAATATAATAAAATAATCATAATAATATAATGATAAATAATATAATAATAATAATAAATAATAATAATAATAATAATAACTAATAATTAATACTAATAATATTAATAATAATATATAAATATAATAAATAATAATAAATAATAATAATAATATAATAATAAATAATAATAATAATTAATAATAATAATAATAATAATAAAATAATAATAATAATAAAAATAAAATAATAATAATAATAAATAATAAATAGATAATAATAATTAATAATAATAAAATCAATAATAATAAAATAATAAAAAATAAATAATAATAATAATAACTAATAATAATAATATAATAAATAATATAATAATTACTAATAATAATAATATAATAATAATAATAAATAATAATAATAATAAATAAGGGATCTATATTTATGATATATATATATATATATAATATATATATATTATATTATTATATATATAATATATAATATATTATTATATATTATTAATATATATGATATAATAGTTATATATATATCATATAATATAAAAGTATTTCTTTTAGAACTCTAGACATTAAATTTCCTTGCAGTCACTAACTGTTGAAAAGCCAAAATCTTTAACTAACAAAGAATGTGAATAAAAAAACAAGATGGGTGGAGGGATATATTATATATTAAATTGTTATAATATATTACTATAAATCCTAATTATAGTTTAAAAGTAGCTGTTACATTAATTTTAAATATATCTGCTATGATGATTTTTGTAATACTTTGGACTCGGACTCGATTTCAGACTCGGCATATCTTTGGACTTGGATTCGGACTTCGCCTTAGAAACTGGACTCGTTACATCACTACACATGACCACACCATCTCTGTACCTCTTGATTTGCTTTTTCCCACCAGATATCATTTTAAGCAGCAAATATCTCTTATATCTCTTCAGTAACCTAATCCTATCCTTTTTATTCACAAAACATATCTCGGAAATCTAACATTTTCAATTTCTCAATCTTTATTCGCATTTTGCTATGCCCATTTCACGTATTACATCCATACAAGCATTCAAAATAAACATAAACTCAGGCAAAATCATTTTTACACTCTAATACAAATTTTCTTATTGTATGTCTAAGCTTTTAAATTATTTATCCTCCAATAAATGATCCCGCTCTAATTCTTCATCCCTCCGAAATCCCAATAAACACCCTAAAATCAAAAGGACTGTATTTCCGTATACTTTTCCTTCCTGCTTTGATTGTTTTAAACTCAGATTGAACTTTGTTTTCTTTCAACTATGCATTAATTTTCCTAACTAATATCAGCAAGGTTACTTTTTAATCCTTCCTCTTGCCTACTTGTTCAAGCAAAAACACTAAATCAAGCAGGTTTTATTTTAAATCTTTCACCAACACAGCATTATCAGCAAATAGCAAAACGCATTAATCATTCAAAATTCATACATCATGTATCCCCTAACTATTCAATGCTCATCCTCTCTATACGTGCATTTTTCTCGTAAACCACTTTGAAAACCTTTGTTATAAACCACCAACCTGCTCAGACCAATGCCTACTTAAACACAACTTCCTTTCCTCCTCTGTAAACAACAAATCACGCTCTAGTTTGTTCCGTATTACATAGCATTGAATTGTATTTTTATAATCATTACCTTAAAAGCCCCAGTCTTTCTACATCTTCAAACTTCCAGCTCTTGAACTCTGATACGACACGTATTAACAAAATTGGTACTGTACAAAATTCATACATGCAGAACTGTAAATTATTCTTTTTGAGAAAGCAAAGGAGAAATAAAATAAAAAACAGGCGCTCTAAAAACTACACAGCACACACTATGCACACCAGCACACACAGTGCACACAATCCTTCCATATAACACACAACAGACGTCACCTAAATACACATACATACATTATCACATCCAATACAAAATTTACATATATATTATATATAGTAAATATATGATAAATCATATATATATATATATTATTTATATATATATATATATGCTTATATTATATATATATATATAATATATAATTAAATAATAATATATTAAATGATAGTACGTATTATATATATATAATTAATATTAATTCTATCATCCTATTAATTAACTCATTGATAGGCTATATATAATATTATATATATATATATATATATATATAATAATTAAGTTATATATATATATCATCTACCTTATATATAGAAAATCAAATTATATAATCATTATATATAATATATATATATATGTTAGAAGGTATATTTATATTAATAGTACCCTATATATATAAGATAGATAATAAAGTATAATACACAGATGGTAATATATATATCTTATACATATCTATAATATATATTGTATATATTACATAATTGTAACATACCTAAAGTCCTATTCATTTATTGCTAAGTTGACTTATTTTTACAACACAAGTATATGTAAAAATTTAGCATAATCATAGCACTTCCAACGTCATCTTAATAGGTATTATATATATATGGATACCGGTATATAACAATCATATCAAATCCTAATGACATTATTATCTAGCATCATGAAATATTCATGACCTTTATCGAGTAAAATTTTCTTATAAATTAAATAATTTATAGAATAGTATATACGATTATATATATATTATCTGGATTTGATTTTTTTTCAACGTATCATGATAACAAACATATTCAACCTTAGGAGATGTTTATCATGATTATTGACCGTTATGAAGTTTTATAAAAGCCATGTAGATGACGGGGTCTCATTTAAAAAAGTAATAAAAAGAAAATTAGCATTGCCTAATTCAGATGATCATTGAAGTCTAGCCGAGATCACGAAGTATTTAAATATTTATACAGAATTTATAATTAAATGAAAGATTGAAAATTTCAGCATCAACATGCAATAAATAGTTGTTAAATTAGCAGAGAATGTTATCGTAACAAGTTTACTGACTAATGATAGTACTCCTACCAATATTCCAACTTCTATTCTGGTTTCATATTATTAATTATGAATTATAAAAGAGAATATTGTTACTAAATATTTTATTTTCACAATATTTAAAAGATATTATATATATATGTATATAATAGTATTATATATATAATATATATATTATCATAGATAAATTATATATATATGATATATATTTATCATAAGTTGATGATAAAATAATAATAAATTCTATTAATTTTTCTGTTTTTATTAGTGTTTATTCTATTGTTGAGGTATAACTCAATGGACTATAGAAATTTATTATATATTGCTTGTCGATATACAATATTACTAGAGTAGATTATATATATACTGAGTTTTAATTGATCACTAAATTAGCTATAAATAAATATTTCTTTAATCATATATACAGTATATTATGTAACTTTAACTATTAATTATATATATATTTATTAATATAGTAGTAATATAAAACTATATATTATATGATTATAATTTCAATATATATGTAATATATATATTATATATAGATTAATATTATTTAATATTGAAAATATATTATAAATATAACATATAATAAAACTTAATAACTATTTACTTTTGATATATTAATATATATAATTAATATTACATTGCGATAATTACTAAAGTACGAAAACTTATATTCGTTATATATAATCATAGTATATATATATATATATATACATATTATATATAAATTATATATATATTATATATATATTATATTATATATTATATATAATATATATATATATATATATATTAAATATATATATACCCTATATATATATATATAATATATATTAATATATTTATATTACTTTATATATATATATATACTATATATATAAAAGTAATATCATAGTAGCTATATTTTGGTAGCTAGATATATAAATATATGAATAATAATATAAATTTTTATATTATATATATTGTAATTTTTTAAATAAATATATATATTTATTAATAATCTTTGATGATAAAAATATTGATAATAATATATTAGAGAACGGTAATTTGATCCTTATATATACTTATATATTAATATATATATGAAAATGTATATGATATATATATATATATATATAGATATATATAATATATAACTATAATATATAATAGTGATAAAGTTAACTTCCGTAACGTAACCATTATTTTGTCCTGCATTCTGTCGATGTTATGTTCGAAGCATGTGTGAAAATGCTTGAAGTTGTCTGAAATGTGTGTTGGAAAAGAGATGAAAGAAGATAAATGAAAAACTAATATATTTGTAGGCATCAAATACTATGTAGTTCGACAAATTGTTTAGAAATGGTCCTCATATTAATAATGACTAATGAAATAGGAAAAACTTAAAAAAGAGAAAGAAACAGGGAGAAGAAACTTCTGCTAACACAGTTTTGTTTATTCGAATTCTTTGATGATCTCAAGGATGTGAGAGGAAACGTTTTCTGAAGAAGAAGGAAATATAATGCCCGAGGCATTGATCAGGATAAATGTAAGAAGCCTGATGAATATTTTAGTGACCATTTTGATCAACTCTTTTGGTATATATTTTTAACCCAAGATGTTATAAATTATGTTATTTTTTACCTCATCCCTTATAAACAATTAATTAGAGCCGTCTTCTGGTAGAGATGTTGACCATTATGTCGTTAATACTTATGTAATACTTATGGAATAATTTGCATAATATTATATTCGTAAATATAGTTCTATCTAATTTTGAATATATATATATTATAATTGATATATATACTATATATAATTAACAAAAAAATATAAATAAATAAATAAAAATTATAATCTAAAATAATAATTTTTTTGAGTATACGAGAATAAAAAATAAATTTTTATCTTTTTTTATAAAATTAATAAAAATTAAATAACATATGTGAGCGTATTTATATATTATATGTAACTTTAATTTATTAATTACATATTATTTATTTAGAATTATCAAATATATAATTTTCAGAGCTTATATACCTCTACAAGATATATTATATTTATATATATTAACTATATTCTATATTATTATATCTTATCTAACTATTATGTAGAATTAATTATCACCATAATCAGTATTGCCTATATGAATAGTAAATATTAATCATAGAGTAAAAACTACTTATAGTGCGATCCAGCAACAGACTGTAGACACTCGCTTCAGCTGAAAGCGAGAGGTGCCAGCGTTCGATTATTGTCCGGTCGGAGCGACAGAGAACATGAGCTAATTTGTCTATTAAATGACTTTCGTCTGCCTACAGAGACGATATTAATCGTGGTATCTGGATGGCATAGACTAATATAGACTACGAGTGTGGTGGGTAATCTCTTCATCAAAAATCACACTGGTACATTAAGGCCCTTTGGCACGCCAGTCGGATTTAAGCTCGTATACGTATCGTGCCCGGGCATAAAACCTCAAAAGGATGCACTCTATCTTCATATGAGGGTCCAAACATGACAGAGTGATGGTAACTCACTTTCCTGGAGGTGTTTAATGAGAGTGTTTCTGTTTTTATAATTTTGAACTTTACCGAAATTATTTTTTTTTTAATGATTGGTATCGATGCAACAATTTTTATTATTCATTGAATAGAAAATTGATTTTCCTGTAATGCATAATCCAATATATATTTTATACCTAACATATTATTTATATATATAATATATATATATATTTTTGTTATATATATATAAATATTTATATATTTACAATTAATATAATTTAATTATTATACTGAGTTGGAATATTTCTGTTTGAATACTTCGCAAGATTTGAACTAACGTCGAATATTGCATAATATAGGAAACTTTAAATTTATTAGTTTTACTAATTATATAGTATATATATATAATATAGATATATATATAAATATACTAAATTATCAACTATTATAATAGAATTTTTTTGTTTTAATTTTTATTGCATAAAAATATTAAAATGTTTTACGAAAACAATAACATTATGCAAAGAAGATTTATTTATACGTATATATATATATACTATAAATTACTATTAAATTTTATGAATTGAGTGTTTGTAATATTATATTTCTTACCAATTTTTCATATAATTGAACTATAAATATAACTTAATGAATATAAGTTATAATATATATATTTATATAGAATGACTAGAAAAGATTTTCCTTGTGAACGTAGCATCATATGGCTTTAATTATTATAGAACTGGCAACGAAAGTAGAGATATATCAAAATAGTTAAAATCCATCTAAAATTATACAAGACTAGATAATTTACAAATGTTGAAAAAAAGTTTCATAATGATTAATCAATGGGATTAAGGCCAAGAATAAGGTATCTGGTCCAAGTTCAAATAATAAGTGTAAATTGATTCTCGGGTTCTTTAAAAAAAGAATTATGAAATATACTATCATAATTGTTTATACGATTTTAAAATTATCTAGTTAATCTAAATTTCAACTATTTGTAAATTATAAAAAATTCAAATATCAGCTGTGCACTCTCTAATAATTTTAAAAAAAAAAGTAAAAAATATAAACATTTGATTAAATTAGCATTAACAATTTTTATTCATAAATATACTCGAAGTTGATTGCTAAACTTTATAAATATCAAATCAATCATTATTAAATTTATAATTACCCATATGTTTACCATATGTCAGTGACCATACCAATAATAACCTTTAATTTTATTAATAGCATTTTTTAAGCTATCACAAATACTCTTTGCTAGTATGTTTACACTGTAGTTCTTCGCCGTAGCGGTAGTGTGTATTCAGTTATCAGTCAATTTTACATTATGTCATTTTTTATATCTGTAATAATATATTATTCCTGAGCCTGCTTTTAGTTTTTCAAATTTGATGCCATAGAGTCAGCCAGAAAAACATCTGAATCGATACGTGTGCTAAAAATTTCTATTCCTCTTCCACAATAACTTTTAGGCGCGTCGAAAGTGCTACCGTCGGTTGAAATTTCAAAATTTAATCCTTTTGAACAGTCAACATTCGTCATAACACAATTCACGGAAAGACTGGTTGCATCAGGAATAGTTTCATTGAAAGAACAGTCTGGAGGAGGGAAATTCCAGAAGAGTCTTTTGTTAGGACAAAAAATAAATTTTCACATCTAAGAAAAAACACGTAATTCAAGGACTTGCAAGTTAAGAACGGCATAATCGAGTGTTAGATATTTGCGCGATTGATGTAGTAATTTTCTACGACTTCGGCTGAAGAATTGACAGTCCAACACTCGACTTATTCCTTTTGGATATATGCATCATTTGCAGAGGTCATTTGATTCATTTGCTAATTAAAAATAACTATTCATAATAAATTTCTATAACTCATTTAAAAAATGAGTATCAAAAGATAATTCATTAATAAGACATAAATAACACATTTATTAATCCATCAATACATTTACTTGCAATTTTCCAATTTTTGAATAATAGTTAGCCATTATGTATCATCTTTAATTTTCTTATAATATATATATATGTATATAATATATATATACATTCTCTCTACTTTTGTGAGATTATTTTATTGAATATTTATTCATGCAAATTATTTTAATAAATACTTTATATATTATTACGTCAATTAAATGTAAAGTATTTAAATAACTTTTAATATAATTTATAGTATATAGAGAAAAAAATAGTAATATATATATATTAAAATATAGTTTGCACCCACCGGGAATAGCCCTATACCTATGGAGGGGAAACTCTCTAGGAAAATATTTCCTAGGATCTACTTGGGATTTAAAAAGCGTCCTCAAACACTGTACCTTTATGACAATAACCTATCTCTGTCTCTATCTACCTATTATATATACCGTGAATGTAGTGGCCTTTTAAAATTTGATAAAGTACTTCTTTAGGCAAAGTATGTATAATGTTGATGATAATTTCCTATGTATAATATATGATAATATATTAATATTTAAAAATATGGCAAGCTATTTAAATATAAATATGAACTGTTGGTAATTAATAGCTCTTGCAAAAATCTTTGGTAGTTCAGCAGAAATTCACGTTTAGTTTGTAGTACTTGATCATATAAGAAATGCTGATTCACTGATTTTGGATATAAGAGTGAATAATATGACTCTAGATAAATTATCTTATTAACATACCGCTAATTATATATTACTTTATAATTTGAATATGATGTTTATATTACCCACAGAAGAAATTCTAAGATATAAAATCTCATTATATCTATATATATGAGAAGAGAGAGGAGAGAAGAGAGAGAAGAGAAGAATAGAAGAAAGAGAGAACGAGAGGAAGGAGGATTGAGAGAGAGATGAAGAGATGTGAGAGAGAGAGAGAGAGAGATATGTGTCATAACCAAATAATCAATATATTTATCTCAAAGCATCAAAATAATATATAAGATTATAAGAAATAGTAAGAGTTGTTTGTCTCAATAGAACGAGATGTGTTCGAACGTGCAAAGGCTATGATGAATTTTCCCTGTTTACTGATGATAGAGATGATAGTTGATTTTGTATTTGATATGTATTAGTATACCTCAATGGCCCAAAATTCGCTATGGGATGAACTATACACCTGACAGTATATTTAGAATTGTAAAACTGTCTAATGCGAACAGGATAGTTATCGAGAAGCGATTAAACCCTCTCCTTAATAGTGAGTTGCCTGAGATGGAGATGAAAAAGAGAGAGGAGTGTGGAAATTAGAATTGGCGTTAAATGAAACAGTCTATCAAGAAAGGATATGTGAGAGCACTTTGCACATAACTTTCTCAAGTACTGAATCGAGAGCAACTTAAAATCTGCAGCAAACAGGTCAAAATACGAAAGTATTATGGTATAGGACCGTTTTATGTCTAGATTGCTAAAGCTATTGGCTCTTGCTATACAGACATGAATACGAACAGAACAATAGTATATGAAAGATGTCTTTAGATATACTAGAGAATCTCGATGCGAAGAAGTTAAGAGGTTTAAAGAGCGCCGATTAGAATGTGCTAGTAAATGTCTATTGATGAGAGTTTTAAATAGTTGATGTTTGGAATACTATTGAAGAAAAAGAGGTGCGGCTTAAAGGTTTCACTGTGAGTGCTCGGAAATGAAGATAGTTATAATAGAGATACTTCTGATTGTGTAGAAAATGCAATTGTTAAAGTAGGAACGTTCTGGAAGATTTGTTAGGAAAGCCGTTAGAGAGTTCTTGTGGAAGCTTCAAGCGATATTTAAATATAGAGTAGACGAAGTAGTTGTTGCCTTCGGTGAAATGAGAATGGACGTGAGCAGATATACATGAATGTAAGTTATGCTTTCTGAAATATGTTATAGTGGATTTATGTGCTGTGTGGTGTAATTGATTTTTCATTAATAATGTGTTGTTTATTGTGTGTAGATAATTGGTATTTTCATAGGGAAGCAATTAATATGTGAGAGAAAATTGTGACAGAGTCAGACTGGTAGCGGTTTAATCAACTAATGGTATTGATGAATACTATGAGAAGACCTAATTATGTATGTGTTGAAATGTGTACTGAATTGTATGGAAATGAATGTTATGCATCCATATAGCAAAGTCTTTTTGTGGAGGGTCTATTAGTCGTATGTGATGCAAATTTAGCAGTTAAGTACCCCCTATTTGAGTTTAAAGGTTGACTAGGATATAACCTCGATAGACAAGCTATAGAGAATTAGTTTATTGTGTTAGAATGATATGAATAGATACATGCTGGTATTCTGTTTGATAAGAAGTGGGACGTATTGTGGGTACTTGTGAAGAATATATTTTTTTGACTAAATTAAACAGATACTCTCTTATAGTAGTACAGAAATTATTGTATAATCAATAATTATTATACACTAACCTCAAATGATGTGTAAGATATAGAATAATAGAGTAGAAGGAAGTAAACAATAAACTGTTTTACTGTAGTTTTATGACATGCAACAGGCATATACCAGAGTATATAATTAATATAGAGAAAATCATATTTGTGGCTTAATTCTTAGTACATATGTGACACTATGTAGTTTTAAGTGTGTAAGCTTAGAGTGGACATAAATGTTTATCTTAAATCCTCAAAACATACAAACACTACAAAAACTAACCAATTTAAATATTTTAATCAACAAATAAAAATCTATATATCTCAAAACATAAAATAATGTACTTTAAATTTTCAACATTAAATTTTCAGACTAGAATTTGTATTATATATATATAGTTAGTTACTTTAAAATATATTTTTATATCTTATAAGTGTTTGTCTCATCGTATATTATGTATGATTAAATTTTCGCACTTTCCGTAAAACTTAGTAATATATATAATATGTATATTATTATAATATAATTGCTCCAAAGTAATTATTACATATGTTAGATATAGGCTCATGTATAAGATATATTTCTTATTCCTTATTCATAAATTTGATAAATTACACATCCCTACATTAGATAACTTGAGAATTGACTGTATATATATCTATATTATATAAATATTAATTAAGTAATATTAATATATATATGTATATATAATTAATATATACTATTAATATATATATTATATATATATTAATCTTATTCATATATTTATATATATATAAGATTATATATATTAAATACTATATATTATTATTTATAATATTTATTATAGTTAAAATTATATATTTATATTATATATATATAATATACTATATATATTATTATATATATATTATATAATAATGTTAATATATAAGGTCAAGTATCAATCCCTCGAAAGGCCATAGCATGTATGTATACTAAAAACTATAATTAACAATGGATCACGAAAATATTATAATCTATTTATTCCTGTAAACACAACTGTAGTCCACAACACCCTGAAATTAAAATAAAAAAAAAAAAAATAACGACTTTTTAAAAATTAAAATGTTAAAATGGTATGATAAAATTATTTTGTGATAAATCAAAGAGAGCAATACGCAGTTTAATTACAGCCGAGTATCGACGAAAGCTTGTTTCCATATGTGTTTAATTTATTTTTCTTTTAAAATACGTGAGAAATACCCACGTAGATGACGGTTGCGATAATACTCACAGAACGATAGATTTAGCGTCGGTTGTCACGGATAATGGCCTAACCAGGGCACCACAGGCGACTGTCGTTACCCCCTCTTCTTTGTCTCTGCGCATCGTGCAACTATCCCTTATAACAAAAGAGAACCGTATAAAAGAGAGAAAAACTTTTGGATTAAATTATTGTTCTCCAAAAAACGGTAATTTGGGCATATTATGCGCACTCGAGTACGTAGCCTTGCATCTTTGTTAAGGACTCAACTCATAGCTTGCACTTTTGCAGTCTAAGATAAATACTCTAAATTCCTGTAAGAGCGTTATTAAGTAAAGTGAGACTAGAATATTTTTTTATAAGTTTCTCGATGAAATTACTCCTGAAATCAAAATGTTATTTATTTCCTGTAGATGTTTATAGTTTTGCTTGTTGCTGGCCTGAACTCTTCGGAATGCTGGCCTATATATATTATATATATATATATATATATATATATATTATATAGAAAACATTTCTCTAGTATCATAAAAATTATTCTATTTCATTTATAACATTTATAACAATAAATTTTATTTGTTATATTAAATAGACAACTATAATATATATAGGTGTATTACTTTTCTTTTGTATTATTACATGATATCTCGTACGTCATATTATAACTCTAGGTATAGAAAGAGATGTTAGTTGATTACATTGTAATTATTCACGTGCACTACACTTGTATACTTAATATCAACTCGTAAATGAATTGATAGGTAGTGATATCAAGGTATATACATATATAATAGTATATTGCAATCATGATTTCCTGATAATATAATAGACTATTATGATAATTAGTTCAGATATACACGTAATGTACGCACGACACATAACATAACTATTTATAAAAATTGTAATATATATATATATTAGTTATACTCTTAAATCTATAGTATTATATAATTATATACTATATATATGTATTGTAAACCTTACATATATTTTGCTAGTTTCATACATATACTAATAATATATAACTTATATATTTTACCTTATCAATCGTCTTATATAACTTTGAAGTACTGAATATATATGACGTATATATTAACTAATAATCAATAGATTATTTATATTAAATTGTTATTTTCTATATCTATCTATTGGTCTATATAATTAATATCTAGCCCTCCATTATATATGTATCATACATCTAAGAATGAGTATTTATTAGGAATATAATACACCTCATGTATATATATAATATATATTAGATATAATATATTACTATTTATATATATATATATATTATATAATATATATATATAAATATATATATATATAATATATATTTATATATTATATATATATTATTTTAATATTAATATATTATATTATTATATAATTGCTTTGCATAATTATAGTAAATTTATAACTAAATATATATATTATATATATATATTATATTATATATAAAAATTTATATATAATTATATATATTATATACGTTAGTTGTTCTTATATATGCGTTGTGCTTGCGTATATGACATGTCATTCCATTTAGCATATATTATCAATAACCTGAAAACTGGATATAATTATATGGTTATATATTTATTTAATCAAGAAATTAACGTATGTCTAGTTAATATTATCTGAAACTCTGATTTCATTATGTTTCATCTCGAGGCAACATCCTATAATACACTCAGAAAATCAGTCTCTTTCGAAACAGACTAAAAATTATGTGTTTATGTCTCGAAAGGAAAATGCGAATCAAATTCTATCAACTTCACCCATCTTTCTTATCATTTTTGGGCTATTCGTTAATATCTAATCGACCCACATCCGACTTATTGGTTCCTATGTCCGGCACTCTCTGCGCTGTCATGTTAGTATCTGTTAGTGAATACTTACTGTCCGTAAACCTCTTGCTAAGGCTGGGTACCGCATGATCAAAGACTTTCTCTCTAATTCACAGTCGTGAGAACTGGTGTACTCTAGAGCTTGTTTCCAGGCTCTTTTCTGTCTCCTTTATACTTAAGTAATTTTAACTACATGTTAATTTCTGCACTACTCTGAGCTTAACTTCTAAGATAAGTGGAGAGTTGCTGAAATATATCCCTCCAGTCCACAAACTATAGTCCTGATAAATACACTAGTTGCGATGAGAGCTATTGCATCTTGGAGTCCCATTAGAGTACAAACTCTACTTTTCTGACTGTCTTATCAAACATCATACAACATTCACTTCCTATTGAGAGATTTCACGTTTCATACTCTAGCGATTGTGCTCGACGGAAGAAATGTGACTCGCAGTCTCAACAAAACCAAATATCATCAAAAAATCTCTTATCACTTGTTTGAATCTCTTTTGTTTCCTCGAGTCTCCCTGTAGAATTCCGTATTATTCTCATTAACAAGAAAGGATATAGATAAATACAATCTTAAATTCTTCTAAATCTTATCTCGATTTAGTATAGATCTACCTGTAATAGGACATTTCGATTTCTTGATATTATTTCTTAATAAGCCTATTGTTCGATACATCACTTTCCTCTGGCACTTTGCTCCTATTCTCCCCATTGTGAGTAGAAATCTTCGTTCTTCTGGGTTGCGAGCATGAGTGATAACTCGATGGTTTACTAATTTCAATGATGAATACGATCACATCAAAGCTTTACATTTCTTTCTGCTTATATTGTAGTTAATAGTCCCTTAATTTTCTTTATTGAAATTGATTTGAAACTACAGCTGAAACCTTTGTTCAAATTTTTGCTTCTATTTTTTTATCTACTCACCACAGATATGCTCTTTATCTCAATGTCATAGTGTGTGCTCCGCCCCTTGGATAGCGGACGCTCATGTTATCATATACTTCCGCTGTCAGCAATTTGGGGTAGTTCCTTAGTCACATGCAACGACTAGTCCAAACTTGTGACTGCTTTCGACTCACTAAAATTTGAACTCTCCTAAGTCCAGACATCACTTAACTTTTCGCTAATACAAATTATTAATGTCAGTCGCAGCTAGTATTGAACTCTAGAACTACTCTGTATCATATTTCTATTTCGCCTTGTCGATCGATAATCTATATTTTTAGTCTGAATTTTACGCACTTTTTCTTTCTTTTAATTTTTCAGTCATGAACTAATTGATGTTGAATATATGAAGTTTTACCTATTATTCCATACTTTCGTAATATATTTCAGACATGTGATTATTCTACCATTTTCTTATCTCAAACTTCTCATTTGTACATACATACTAACTTGCATATAATGTTTCAATTTATCTTAAATTTGTAATATTTATACATATACTTGTGTATAAGTCGAATTTCACAAGCTTCGTTTATATCTAATTTTATTCCATAACTTTTACACTCATATTTTATATTTAGTACTCAATTTCATTAGATTAGTTCTGGCGTATCGATGAGTAATCGTTACTTGATCTTAAAAATTGATTATTAATTAGTGCTATTGTTTCCACAATATTAATTTTTTATTATTAATAGAACTCATATATGAAATTTTAATTTTATGTTTAATTTCATTAATATTTTATTAATATATTATTATTATTATTATATATAATGATTATTATTAATTATTATTATATATATAATTTTATATTATATTAATTTATATAAATTCATAAATTAATAATTATAATTATTCATTATTAATTAATATTATATATATATTATTATATATTATTTTATTATATATTATATATTATTATTATTTATATTATATAATTATAATTTATTATTTCTCATTATTATTAGTTGATACTATATAATTATTTATTTTTACAATACGAATAGCATTTTCACTTTTGGAATCTTCCTCTTCTTAGAATTTAAAAATAAATAAGCAAAATAATAAATAAATAACTTTGAATATATAATTAATTATCTTCATACTATTATATTACTATTTAATATAATATATATGTTTTATCTAATTATATGTTATTAATCAAATAATTTTACATATAAAAATCACTGATCAAGTTTGCTATTTTGAAACAATTATTTTAAAATAAATTGACGGGAGGAATTTCGATTTGTGCCTGCCGTAAATGAAGCTATTTATCTAATTATTAAGCTATTTCATAAATCATCCCATCCGCAAGGAATAACATTAAATTGCTGGTTTTAAAACCAGTTATTTTTTATTTTTGTCTATTTTGAGGATAATTTTCCACAATCCTCACTCTCGAAAACGTATTAAAAATGACTCCATCCTCAAAATATTATTGGCAATTCACTTAATATTTCTTTATTTATTTTACATAAATATAGTAGCAGTTGGCAATATAATAATTGTTGATAACAGAGAAATTAATTATTAAAGGAAATACTAATTTTTTTTTATAAATTATCAATAGAATAAAACACTTACGTTAATAAGTTAATTATAATTTAATTATATATTATATAATATATAATTATTATTTATTATTTATTTATAATTATTATATATATATTATTCTTATATGATTTATATATATATATATATTATAATTATATATATATATACTGAATAGTATAGTATTATATTATTATATAGAGAGAAGAGAGGAGAGAGAGTTAGATGAGAAGCATTATTGTCAGCCAAATGGATGATACGATCATCATTTCAGGTTGAGGACGACTTCGTCAAATTATCGGCCAAAATCCACAAGTTTAGGAAATCATGCCACACAAATACTCTTAGCTTCCAAAACAATTTCCTGCAAGGATAGCCTTAACTATTCTTCTATGGACCTCATATGGTATTCTATTTTTGACAGAATCAATCACTTTTTGAAAATCCATAGCTAAAATTTTGAAAGCCAAAACAAAATATTTTTAAAAACCAAAACCAAAAACATTTTAAAAACCAAAATCAAAACTTTGAAAACCAAGAATGGGTTTCTCTGAATTCTTTATATGATCTTTTTATGTCTAGATCGCCACTAATTCCAGCAAACAGACAGTGATCTGTTTTAAGAAGGTAGTTGTGTTCGCTTTACGCTAGAAGTCGGGCTGGTACTCTATAGAAGACTCGCTCCGAAGTATCACGACTGAGTCAGGCAGAACGGTCAAATAGGACTGGAAAAAATCATAAATATGAACAATCTTTTAATTAATTAAGTCATTAATTTGTATATAATAGTGCTATGTGACCCTTAGAATTTAAGGTAAAATGTGGATAAAATGTAGATAAAAGGTGGATAACTAGGCAGTTGAGATGTCAAGACTTTTTGTTATCCATTTTCATTTATTTATCTTTAGGGCTATTATTTATGTTTAATATTTTTAATATAGAATATTTATAATTTTTGTTTATTTTTAAATAGTAGTAGTTTTTATTATTTTATTAATTTATATTATATTATATATATATTATTTTATTTTATATATTATTATTATTAGATTATTATTATTTTATATTATGTATATTTATTATATATTTATAATATATTATTTATTACATAATCTTATTTGTAATTTATATTTTTGAAGTTTTCTCCCTCTAATATAAATTTTATATTTTTTGTTAGTTTTTCGTCCCCTCTATCAGAATTTCTCGTACTGAAATTCTTATTTATATATTCTAAATATAATAATAAATTTAATATTATAATAAAAAGTAAATATAATAATCTATTATATATATCAACTAAATCAATTTTAAAGAAAGCGTACTCAAAATATTAACATAATATAATATTATATAATGGTATATGATTAATCATAATAGTTTAAATAGGCAAATAAATATTATTTTCCTACACCAATTTAACAGATACGTTTTAATATAAATCAGCATATTATATGAAATTAACCATATTTACGGATTATTGATAAGAGAATTTAGATTCTTTCGTTTGTACGAAAATTCAATATTTATTTTGGAAAAGATAATGATTTGTTTTAAAATCTTGATTTGCCTTTTTACCTTCTTAAGTACTTCTGGAAAGTTATTTTAATGTTTTAATAAAATGTTTTATTATTATTAACTTCAGCATATTTAATTTTTAATATGTCAAATTTTCTTAACCACATAAAAAATATTATATCAAAATTCATTAGCTTTTAATTTATGTTTTTTAGTAATATTTATGATTTGTAATGAAATCCGAATCCGTGCCCGGCAACTTGTGCATATGTGTTTTTTATTTGTTTAATATCACCAAAAATCCTGGAATAATAAAAATTGGTAACATGTTAAATAATTTTATTAACAATAAAATTAACATTATTATGGCACTAAAGAACATAAATTGCAGCTATTTTTTTTTTAATTGCCAATTATTAATTATAATAATTGATATGTTCACATCTCAAGGTCATATACTACTAAATATTTTTTTCTTTTAATTTAACTTTGCAGTTTTAATTTTTTGACAAAAAAGAAAATCTACACTTTATTTAGATATTAAATTTCAAAAAATAAATTTCACTAATTTATAATTTTTTTCCTACTTTTTTATACATAAAATTAATATATACGTATATATTCTTAATATTAAAACTGATGTTTATTAAATAATAGAAATGCATTACTAATTAATTAATTTGTTAAAAATATTTAATTATTTATTATTTATATTTTTTAATATGTATCACAAATTCTTCAAGATAATTTCCAAAATTTTTTCTTAAATTCTCTTTTGGAAATTTGCTTTATTTAATGGATGAATATAATTATTAAATTTAAATTTATTATAAATTATATTCATTATATAATATTAGTAATTTATTATAATTTATTACATATTTTATAAGATTTGTATTCTTTATATATTAATACATAATGTTTATTATTTTTATATAATTTATATTTTATATAATTTAATTAAATATTATTTATAATATTATTTAATTATAATTATTATTATTTAATTAATTTATTATTACTATTATTATATTATATATATTATATTATTATTAATTTATTTACCTTATATTATTAATATTAATTATATATATATATTATTATTTTATTATAATTAATATTATTAATTTATTATATTAATTATATATTTATAATCTTTATTTATCTATTTTTTATAATTATTATTATATTATATTATATAAATTAATTAATATATATTATTATTTATTATTTTAATTAATTATATAATATATTTATTATTATATATATTATTTATTATTATTTATTAATTATTAAATTTTTATATATTATTATTATTGCTTAAAATATTTTATTAATTTTATTTTATATTTAATTATTATAATTCATTATTTATAATATATCAAAAACTAATTAATGAATAGTAAATAAGATATCCAATCATTAGTTACGCACTGTGGCTGGTTCTCGAAAATTTATTAATATTTCATTGAATTAATTATAATAATGCATATCTCTGTTTATTAATATAATATTTATTACAATGTAATATAATGTAAATTTATTATATTAGCAATAAACATCTGCCTTAAATTACAAAGTAATAGATGCTTTTGTTTCTGGACTTTTTCATTTGCAATTTTTCTATGCATAACTTCCATGTCTCCCAACTGTCCTCTGCGTCTCCCGGTGCTCTACTCCTTGAACTTTCTTCCCCTATATTAACACTTTGTCATCATGAATTTTTTTGTCTATCTTAATTTAAAATTATTTGACGTTTCATCATATGCTCCTTCTTTCCCTACTTACCACTATTATTTCATCATGCACTAAAACATAATTTGTAAGTATTATTTATATAAAATAAATTAACCATTATTTTTCATGCTTTTTTTTCTAATAGCTTTTATTTAACTTTTTTTTTAAATGAATAGAAAAAAAAAGAAAAAACGACGAATAGAACTCAAGAAAAAAAAGCAACAGGATACTTCGGAAACTGTTTCGAAAACTTAGATTGTGAGAAAACTCGGAGGTTAAACAAAACCTAAGCTATCTATAACAAAATAAAACCCTGCTGTTTCTATACCTTACCATACACTCATGTCAACTTAATCGCCTATTATTACATTTGTAATACATAATCTACTTTCTATGATTGAATAATCATTAATATTATATATATATAATATATGCGATTTACTTACTTCAATAATCACTAGTGCTGACTAAAATGGAGAGACTATTAATTCTCTAACCATCTTTCTATTTGCTATAATATTATTAATGATATGTACTCATTCCTAAAAATTATCCGTAAATCTTACCCTTATTTGCTAACAATATAATATAATTTATGCAATAAACATCATCCTTATATTACGTATCACTACATGCTATGACTCTACTCTTCTATTACTCACTATTCTTTCACTTACTAATTGTAATTTCATATTTTAAACTACTTCGTATATATAGATGAAACGTATATGGCTAATATTAGGTCAAATTATGCTTTTTAAGTATTTACACATTATCTACCTGGCCTACTATATTAATTACACTATGAATCTTTATGGATATTTTCTATATTATAGTGAATATTTTTTGATTATAGTGTATACTATATATATATAGAATAAAGACACTTAATTTATTAAAATCAGAATCTGTATTCTCAACCTACGATTATGAAAATCATGTTATTCTATAACGTAATGCAAAGTATTCCGATTTCTGTGCTTTGACAGTACACTTTAATAAATAAATATATTTATCATACAATGTATACTCTTCGTCTGCTATTAAGATTCTGCCTTTAATAACTATCACCATATCTAATCTACTTATATAAGCTAAATTTCAAAAGAAAACGGTACATAATCAAATATCTATTAATAACTATCAATCTATATACTTAAATAAATACATTTAAACTCTCATATGCCATACTTACTCTAACCTATTTACAAAAACACGAAATATATACCACTATTTAGGACCTAACAATTTACTAATAAATTACAAAAGTCTAATAATTATACTATATATTAGAATACATTATGTATTATTCCGCAATATTTAATATCGAGGACTATAAGACTAAAGATGAGCTATTCACTGTAAAATCACCTTCATTTAACAGCATTGTTCTGTAACTTTAATATATATATACACATCATCTACCGCGTACTATTCTGCTCTATACTGATACAAATCTTATACATAGATATCAAACTCGATATAGTGCTCATACACCACATATGTCAGACTCAAAAATCTTAATCCAAATATATCATGTAGATTTAACCACCAACGATAACTGAAGATTAACTTATTTTTACTATATTACTCACAATATCTAAAAAGACAATATAGTAAGGTCATATTAGATCCTATTCACTGTGACGACCACGGTTGTAATATCTTTATTTACCACTTTATGCAACCGCAGTAAGTCGAAGCTATTTATATTATACTACATATTTTATATAATTGGCGCTACAAGTAACGTCAGAAAAAAAGTTTTATTGCATTGAAAAAAAGATATAGATTATGTATGTCATAGTTAGATAAATAGCGAGAACAATCGTGCAAAATTCTTTCACTCAAAATTCAAAAATATATATCAATAGTTCACTTAAATAAGTATATAACAAGATTTATTATATGATTAAAATTGTTAGTCTGTGTATATAATGCACTTATATTGTGACGGTGTGATAAGGAGATACTACAAATTTTAATATGATAAATTATTATTTCGTTTCAAATTATCGTACCTATTATTATTTAATCACTTTATAAATTTATAAACTTATGTATCACATCTTTTCCGTTATTCTGAACTTTAGATTGTTCGACAAATGCCGATAATGAGGATCGTCTCGGGCAGCATTTATTCTTTAACTTTGTGATTAACAGAGATTTATCTAAAAGCCTATCAATTTCTGATTTTTTATGTCCACCAAGGAGTCTGTAAAATATATTATAGTGTAAGCTAATTCAAATTACATGAACTTATCACAGTTATTCTCGTATGTGCATTATTGTGTTTTCTTTCCTCCGAGCCTTACCAATTGTGTGTCCGAGTCTGTGTGAGAATTAAGTTATTACTTCGAAACTATCGAAAGTGTGTTCCAAATTCGATGGATTCACTATCTTTTTGTCGTACAAATAATTAATTGTGAAGAAAGAGTCTTATTTCGATATCATATGAGTATTGTTTGATGCAATGTTTCAGTATTCGAGAGGTAATTCTCTCTATTTGTTTTTTTGCGTTTGAGACCAAGATAATTCTTATTATAAGTCAAGAGCTCGTCTTTGCCTATAGGACTATTCCATAGATATATTATTGTCTAAACTATTGCGTCCACCTAATTTGCTTTGTTTAATTATTAACTATTAAGTGTTAATTTTTACAAATACAAACTTTAAACTTGTGTATAGATCCTTATCATTTAATACTTAACATCCCGAGAATTTTAGGCGTTGATTACCTATATTCGTATGGCACATAGATATGTATTGTAATTTAAAGATGATTTTTGATCAGTGTTTGCAAACCGATCTGTTTGCTATAAGTTACCAAGATATGGACACTGTACGATAATGTACTTTAAAAATAATGACCCCACGAATAATTATTTTTGTTTCTAATTTAATTTAAATATAGTTTTATTCAGAATTTTGAAAAAGGTTAGATTGATTCAATTATTTAAATGTTTTATCTATTAATATGATGTTGCTATAATTTAACATTAATGCTCTTATAAGTGCTTACAGACAAATTAATCTAGTTAATAATATATATGATATAATCAGTTTTACCTTAAATGTATCTATAGTCAGATCAATGTATTATATATAACTTATACATACCTTTGTTATTTTATGGCAGTGAAGCATTATGCTTAGTATTTAATTGTATCTTTAGTGATAGTTTTTATAAATTTGTATGTGAAGTTATATATATATAATAATAATATATATATATATATTATATATATATAATATATATATATAAAATAATATATATATATAGATATATATATATATAATATATATTATATATATATATATATATATATATTATATATATAATATATTATATATTAATATATTTTAAAATATATATATTATATATATATATTTAGTAATAGATATTTAGTATGGTTATACTTTTTACCTTATCTTTTCTTCAGGTATGAGTAAAGATAATTCATATTTAAAGTTAAATATGATAATTACCTTACCTTAAAATTTCGCTTGTATGCGTAGTAAATTAATCATGTAGTTGTACAATATTTAAAAATACTCTCCATAAATAGTCTTGATTGATAATTGTTTGTAAAGATATTCTATTGGTTTAAAAATAAAAGGTATGGTTCTCTTCGATAGATTTTTATTTATTGCTCTCTAAGATTTATAATTAACAGTTTCTGTTGCGTTTTTTGAGAAATTATAATACAATTTTCGTCTTCTGACCAGTAGGAAAATGTAGTTGCTTTGCTGCCATGATAAGATGAATATAAAGATTTTAGGTAACATCTAGTGTTGTAAAGCATAAAATGGAAGAATAGATATTTAGATTTGCCTCCATATGATCTAAGTAGAATCCTTTTATACTGTTGATTACCTCATGCTGACTCTACTGGCTCTCAAAACTGAGGGGTCCTATGACTCTATCTGATATAAGGTTGCTCACGAGTCTTTTTACTAAAGTGAGTGCGTCTCATGGATTAGAGGTCCTCAGACTGATTTTGATATACATCATCTATTGTAATTATTATTTATTGGATTAATATTCGTTATATTATATATAGTATAGATAAGCATGAATTTTAATAGTGAGATTTATGTGCATATTATGACTATGTCTATAAAGTACTACGTTAGTATGTATATTAAAAACGTTATTGTTTATGTTAGAAATTGTAGTAGTTTATATAATGTTTGTTTATAATTATTTATGTTATATATTATTATATATATTTATATATATGTATTATTAGCCATATATATATTATTAGTACGACTATACCCTATCAGTCAAGTGTATTGATAAGTTACCATAAGATATAGTGAGCGTCTGTATTTAGTGGATGAATACAGCAGACGTACTAGTTGTAGGCACTTCTGTTTTGACTCTGGTTTTTAAGGATTTGCAATATTGTTTCTAGTGATATTTACCAGCTTCGTCTCTGAGTTTCCTCTTGTGCCATGTAAGTTAAGTGAGACTTCAAAGAGTTTTAGTGAGTGTGTTCATTTTTTAGTAGGAAGCCCCAGTTTTATAATACGATCGATAATCTTGCATAGGTCGGTAGACAGTCAACTAATCAATTTATTTGTATACAGTATGAGATAGCCTCTCCACCAGGTAATAAAAAAAATTTTATGAAAATTATTCTTTAAATTTGATAGTTTAATTTTATCTATCACGAATAGTCGAATAGTTTGAGTATTTAGCTGCATGACATTTACTCAAGAAAAGTTTGTTTTCATCTAGTCTCTCCTATCTTGTGTTCAGTTCTCATTTCAGAATGGAGTTCAATTCCACGAGTCTCAATGTTAGCTGTTTTACTCATATGTAAGAGTGAATGTTGCAATTAAGCTAGTGTTATAGACATGACCAATTCCAGCTCAAGGAAGAGCATCCAAAATCGTTCACCGAACTCGGCCAGCAAGAATTTGTCGTATTTCAAAATTAAAAGAGACTAACATCTAATAAGTATGTGATACTGATTTGTAGTTTTTGCTCTATCAATGGTAGAGAAGAGTGATTCGTATGTTTCAATTGTTTGAATCTCTGTTTTAACGTGAGTGCGATAACGTTGAGGAGCTCTGGCTCTCCTCAATATGTTCATCTGCCTTCTTATAATGAATGAAGAAGAAGCCACCACAAAATTGGAAAACACTCGTTTAAATCGCTTGCATAAGTAACATAGTGTAGCTTTTTTCATATGGTCTCTCCTCATTCTTGTTTTTCAACATATGTCGTTAATCAGATAACAATGTCTTTATACATCACTGTTGTTTAAGCTAGTGGTACAGCTATTTGTTTGATAATTCAAGAAAATATGTCTCCTAAGATATTATCAATATAGCTTGTGTTGCACGGTGAGAATAGATATGAAGAGTTCTTTCCTTTTTGTTTTGATTATTAAAAACTGACGACTTGATCTGATTGTCTATACTAGAGTATTGTGTTGCTTTGTCGCACAGCTCTTTCTATCTAAGATAGTTTGTTTTGAATCCAGCTAGAGATTTCAGGTTGTGAGGTTTTCGGTAATGTAATTATTGATTGATGATCGCAGCGTGAGTTATCAGTATATTCTTGTTCCTTGCATTGCATTTTCGACATGCTAAAGTTAAAACTTGAAAAAAGGCTGATGATGTCAATAACATCGTTTCAGCTTCTTTCAAAGGAAAATCTTCATGTGGAAAGATTGTTGGCGTGAAATATGTTGTTGCACAGACACTCGAATAATAATATTCGTTTAGCGAGTGTGATTCGAATATGGCCTCAAGTCAGGAGTCATTAATAGCTTAGATTCAAAGAAGATAAGTAATCTGTCTGTTAATATTCTCAAGCAGATTGATCTAGTATGAGTTTGCGATGCTCTTTCATGATCACCATTGCTTCTGATAATTGTGAGTCTGTTCACACAATCTCGCTTACTCATAACTTAAAGCATTAATAGATCTAAAAAGAAGTTATCGAGCGCAAGGACATCAATATAATCTACTCTAGATTTTGCATTTTTAATTACAATAAACCCAGTTCTGTCCGTCAAAACATGATGGTTTATCTACTCACCCCACCCCCACAACTACATACCCTTCATCTCTTGCGACATGCTTGTCTCCGCCGTGAAGTTATGATCAATACGTATCACGATGATATCTATGAGCTCGAAATTATTAAGATTTAAGTCTCTTACAGGATGAATATTGTCATTTGTCCTACGCTCCTGTCGAAAAGAAGTATTTCTCATCTTCTAATACTCTAGTGACACGGTGATTATTAGTGTGATCAGTTCTGCAAATTTCATTTTAAGACACTGCGAAGAACCGTATCTTGATCGTATTCTATTACCAGTACGTTTCAAATCAGTCTTCTTCATACTATCTTTGTTGGCATACAACGCAGCATGTGCAATGATCATGATCCGTCGTGCGCGAGGTTACTTAGTGAGCTTGCATTGCTCATCTTTTTTCTCCGCTTCAATTTGCAGTTTACGATTCTTTTTCTATATCATTATTCCCGAGTTTATAAGACGTATGATTTGTAACTGTTTATTCAACCAATCACATACACGTCAGTTACTTGACCCCTAAAATAGAGAGCTTCCTAACAATTGAGTGAGACAATTAGTCAGTATTTTCAACTGAACTACTTTAATAGTGGTTTGGTTTGCTATATAGGAGATAATTGAATTTCTTGCTTTTGTTCCCTCTAGAAACTGTCAGAATTAAGCAAGTTCCGCGCTATTCTCGTTCCCAAAATTGCCTTTATCCAGACAATCGTTGATAACTTAACAACTTTGGAAATCGCAACGACATGTGACAATATGTATTGGATGCTTATATCTATTAAGCTATTTATTATATTATATAAATATATACGATTTCCTCATAACCCAGCAATAAAGCGATGAGTAGTAACCCTAACATTCCTCTCCATTGTATAGATAATACATAAGATTTTAATCAAAACAGATAAAAAGAGATGCATGTCCAAAAAATTCCCAACACATAAGACTTTAAGTTAAGCGTATATATTTACCGTCATGTCATGTTCACCGAATATTAACTCATATATGAATACCGTCAATTGCATTACTAAAGTATACGTAAATTTGTTGTAGTAAGCCAAACTGGGATATATTATGTATTATAGGATTATTAGTTCACAAACTATCTTAGTTCAATGTAAAGCAAAACCTTGCAGACTCTTTTTTCAGAAAAAAGAAAAATTAAAAGAATAATTCGTCTCTATAAATAAATAAAATATATATCAATTTCCATTTAATTAATTAATTCAGAATATTAATGAACACCTATAATAGACTGGCATACAAATTAGTTTCAGAACAATCTGCCAAATAACTATATTAATTATTCAATTAATCTATTTCATCCAGGTAATTTTGCAAAAAACTGATAATTACAAAATTCTGATACAAATTACCAATACAATAGTAGATAAATAATGATAATATATAGTTCTTTAGCTTTATCAAGATTTCTGTATATATAGAATCAAACAAAAAATGATAAGGCCTTCTTCTAAGCTATCTCAAGTGAATAAGTGTATAAATGGAATAATAAAAGTAAAATATGAAGTAAATTATATATATATTGTTTTAACCATAATTATCTGGTTCAGAGAACTACTAACGCTAGGCTTTGCATTGAAGAAAAATTCCTGATTGAGCTTAACTGAAATGTGAGAAATGCAAAATTATCTAACTGACTAAAAAAACTGCATCGACACTTCCATTTTATATTAGGCGTGTATCTTACTTAATCACTTTTCCTCTATTCGCTATGAAAAGTTCGTTTTTCCTGTTTAGCTTATTTGAATTGAATCTACCGTTTATTTGAAAGTATTAACTTAAACAAGCAAGAATACTCAATTAAAACCCAAAAATCGAGTGGCCAGCAAAACCTATAACCCTATGCATCTGCAACAGCTGTGGAGCACCCCGTTATACAAACTCTGGTTATTAGTCTACCGTCAACTATATCAGATTTATTGATCTGTGGTTGTGTGTTGATAGATTATCCGTTCTGCCTAACATACAATATAATCTTGTGTGTCTTAACTACAACTTTTTCGATATTCAGAGCTATATTAAGAAAAAGAATGGAACGTTTTTGTGCAAAATAGTTAAGGATGATACGTAGGTGTAAATTTCTCAGCAAAAAGTTACGTATATTGGATGCTTGGCTATGGCTAAATTCTTACAATAGAATTGCCGCAGCTACTATTAAAGTATATTTTCGAGTGGATCTTTGATTTTCCTTGATTTTTTTAAAACCAGTTGTATGTGACGGTACTCTTTTTCTTGTTTTCTCTCCTTGTGGAAAAAGATTTATCTTAGTTCTACCCTATAGAGATTAAATAAGGTGTCAACATGTAGTTATGTGTCTACCATCTCAATATTTGGGTAAGTTTTCAAGACACAGTTTTGAACGTCTACAAGATCGAAGATCTTGGTCACGTGGATGCAGGAGTTTCAAGCTAGTTTGGTTTAAGTAAGAATTTAATAATTTCGTAATAGAAAAAAGAGTATTATATGCATTTTATAAAGGGCGCACCTGCATAGGCGACTACAAAATGATTGAGAAACCTGTAACCATGCCACAGTAGTTTATTTGATGGAGCTCTTAATTCTCCTGTATTAGTTGGTAATGGAATATATGATTAATATTCTACGTTCTATGTGAAGTGTGAATTAATCATCTTGCGTGTGATTCCTGCTCTTAATTCAATTTTATCTATGTTTTTATTTCTTTTAGCTGTAGTTGCAGTGTTTTATCAACAATTGGACTCATGGTGTGCTTATTCAATATGTTGCGATTAGCATAATGTGATACCTATTAGGGATATTGTTTTACTATTGTGAATATAACCTGTATAGAACTTTATCATCAAGTCTAGGAGGAACCAAAGTGGAAACAAATTAGTGAAGTCTCCAAGTGCAGATATGATGTTTTGTGTGTGTTATAATTTTATATTTCGTGTGTCGAAAAATGAATAGTATTGAATCTCTGTTTGTATTTGCATATGTCACGACAAGCATATTATGAGGGTTTTTGTTTTAGAATAATCAACAAAGGAATACCTTATATTTTTCATATTATACTTCTAATATTCTGTATTGTGAGGTATTTTGTTATTCTTAGGCACCTTTTATGTGATTTAAACTCTGTGAAACAGTTAGAAAATAATAAATATTACAAGCCCTTTCTTAATGTCGTTTTTAATCATCTAACACTTCTCAAACACCCTAAGTAAGCAAATTTTTTGTTATAACTCAGTTTGTAACTGAAATAGTGCTTAGTTTTGCTAGTAATTTGCTATTCAATAATCTATGGAGAGATGTCGATGGAGTGTGCTCGGTTGTGTTTCCATTGATTCTTGTGATAATTTGGGAACAATGATTTAGTCTTGGATGTGTTATTGGTAGTTTGAAGTGGACTTCTGTTGTGGAAATTCTATTTTGATGATTTCTTAGGATCTAATTTGATATTAAGTTGTCCTCTATGGTCTGCTGTTTTTAGTCTTTGTACCATGTCGAGTGGTGCATTGAAATCTCCTCATTATGAGGTTTTGGGAGTTGTAGTGGGTTAATTTGTGTGTGTGATTATGCTGGCTTAAGAACAGTGTATAAGCAATAAGAGTGAATGATGATATAGAATGCTTTTAGCTCTTCAGCGGAGGTCTACCAGAAAGGTTGCTATATTTCAGAAATCCTGCTAAAACCATGTTAAAATGAATAATTGCTGCCAGATTCAGGAAGTCGACAGTATTTACTAATACAATCTGGTAAATTATGACCAAATATTGAGATACTATGAATGTGAGATGTTATGTGTTCTGTCCCTTATCCTCGTGATTCTATATGTTGTTTATCGAAACCTTCAAAAAGAATTTCCTAACCATTGATAATTGATATTCCGAAGTAGTGGATGAAATATAGTATATGACTCGTAATCCGATTACATTGTTTAACATCCTCAATTAGTTTGCGCTTTGCATCAAAATGACTAAATATAAGGATTGTAGGTTCATTTTGAATGAGATGTTCTCTTCTCTAAGATATTAGCTTCATTGCTTAGGCTAGATACTCTGGTAAGTAGTCTAGATTTTCTAAGAATATTGTCTGGTTATTTCGTTCTCGATGTATTATGTTTCATGTAATTACTCGGATTATTATGAGGGTTTATGTCATCTATTTTATACGAGATATATTTGTTTATATGTATGTGTTTTTGTTTGGTGTGGGTGAGTACAATTGAGATCCAGTTCGATATAAGTTTCAGAAAGGGTGGAAGTTTTGTGGTAGAAGAGTGAATAAGCACATAAAGAATGTGAAGAAATGAGTTCAGAGTCCTCAACAGAATTTAAGAAATGTATTAATGGGCAAAGTTTTGGTCATAAATTTATTTTGTATTGAAGCATAGGCCAAGAGTGTTCAAAAATTAGCTAACCTAACCGGTCTTGTAAGGTGCTTTATCCTGTTGTCTTATCCCCGGCTTATTTTGTAGAAGGAGGCTTGAAGATATAGACTTTCTGCGCAGTACTGCCCCAGGAAGGAAAAATAAGAATGCATGAGATTAATAGTTCCAAAGTGTAATGTGTTCCAAAATATCTATCTTCCTGAGTATTGACTTCCCGGAAACGTCAGCAGTTAAACTCGCGTATACGACTTTGTATAGTGGTTGTGAAATCATCGAGGATTCTATGTTTTTGATGTATTAAGCAGCATCATACTAAAAGGTACCTATGAATGTTTAAGTCGTTGCTCTTCGAATTGGTTTTAGTATTTATATATAAAATAATAAAAATATTATATATAAAAATATAAATAAAAAATATACTTTATTATTAATTATTACTATTTATTGAATCATTAAAATGAAAAATCTTACCTCTATATTATATAATATATTAGTAATGGTATATATTGTAAATTAATACATTTGTTTATTATCATCCGTATAATAATCGAGCTAGCAGAAATCAGCTCCGTAGTATACATATATTAATTTGAGAATAGTAATTTACTCAAAGATTATGGGAATATTCGTTAAGTTTTTGTTTGTACTGTAATTATAAATTACAAGCTGTATGCTAATGGCAATATTTCAAAGGGTTATCAAAATTTCTCCATAAACAGCGATATACAATGCTTTATATGATTTATCAAAAAAAATAAAATCAATAACTAAATAATATAAAATATATAATAGCTTTGAAATATCTCTGGCTATTAAAATATGATCTTAGAATATTCGTCTATATATTATATTATATATACTTTATTGTATATATATATATTGATTGGATATATCTGAGCATAGTTCTCACTATTTATTATGTGAATCTTGGTGATTGGTCGTTTATAGTAAGTAGCATCCTAGTGCTTTATTTCTATGGAATATGTTTGAACGATAATCCTAGTATCTGTCCATAATGACATAAGATAAGAAAGTAATCAATATAAAAGCATAGATAAAATATGTTAGTTTTTATTCATAGGAAAATTGATATATAATAGAGAGTAAATAGATGTTATCGGAGAAATATAGTTTCATATCATTATGAGTTGACGTATTAATTTAGTGAATACGATACCTAATTTGAAGGATCCGTATTGGATGACGAATAGTACTCGATGCGGAGATACTTTATGTTCACTTTAGAGGTACAATAACATGTGGTACGCCAATATTATTGCGATACTAGAGACTTAGTTATAGAGTTTTAGACTCGCTTGTAGACCGTAAAAAAATTATGCAGGATTCATTTAATATAATGCCTAAACAATAACATACCTAATGAAACGCTTTATGGAAGCGTGTATCGAGTCATGTATTTTAGGACTACTAATAATTACTACTAATTATACATTACACCGCCTAAGACATAATAGAAATTCACATATCATACTTAGGATGACGGTGTAATGATAGGAATTTCGAATGACAAGTTATAAAAGGACTTCAGAAGAACTGTCCGAGTATATACAAGTATGTATACGCTTACTCCCTATAAAATAAAGATCTGCTCCATATAATCACAGTAGCTCTTTGTTTTGTAGTACTTAAATAATATACTATGGTCCTGATAAATTCACTTCGGTAAATGTCACTTATTCTCTAGCTGTGACAAAAGTAAACTAATCAATAATTATAAGCATTTAATCCTGAACTAACCTCAACATCAAATGCAATTAATTAATGGTGGTATTTTATCATTATTATTACGTGATTTTAAGAACTCCATTTCCTTGGTATGACAGGTTTGTTGTACAATTTTTATCCAGAAACTAATACTTTTTTATGAGGATCTTCATTGGTATTATTACAAATAAAAGAAAACAAATACTTTGTAATATGCATGACATTATCAAAACAGGAATATTTATCAATATCGATGACATCACTATAAAGTATAATATTACTAATGTTAGTATCAAAATTAACACTATCAAGTGTTGCAAAGTTTTTTAATTTAGGGGGAGACACAATAATGGCCGCTGAGGTCATTTACTTAAATCTTGTCAACCATGTTGGTCCATGCAACCAAAGTTCTAATTTCTCTTAAAATTTCTTATAAGATATGCCACTGCTCAACATATCTGCAGGGTTTTGTTCTGTGTGGACATAATTGAAAATAAATTTATATTTATATTTACATCTTAAGTGATATTAAAAAAGCTTTTTTAAGCATAAAATTTAGTCAAAAATTTGATAAAAATAAGTTTTGCTTCTTTGTAGGTTTCAAAATTAATAAATTAGTTCTCACTTATAAAAAATAATTGCCATTCGTTTGGATATTACTTCAGTCCCGCCTTTCATCTTCATTTTATAATGTAGTATCATGTTTCAAAAATTTCCTAAAGGCAAATGCACTGAAATTTTATCGTCAAATTTCTATGTGAACTACTTAATTTATATTGGTATTGATATTAATGAACAAATTTGTATAACCTGTCGTACACTAGAATATACAGGGTGGAGAGTAGTAGGAGAGCTATATTGGACAACGCTATTTTTTACCCCAAATTTTTACCCCTATTGAGACCTACCTTTGGGGTAAAAATGATAACCCGGTGATGTTTACCTGACCCATATGACCTTGTTCTGTACCTGTCCACCGTTTAGTTTATCCCGTGGACGGCGTGATGGGTGTTACCTGCGCCTGACCTTTTATTGGCCTTGACCTTGACGACCTTGACCTTACCAGACGCTTGAAGCCTCCTTTTTTGGCAACCGTAATTTTTTGCGCCTCTTTCGAAGAAAAGGGCGCGCCTTAACGGTTGCGTAAGCAACTTGTTGTATCGTTATTGCCCCCCCTATTTTGCGCCCCGCCCTAATTTTTCGACCACATGGGTCATTTTTTGCCACGGTAATTTTTGTTCCTTTTGGGGCTTAGCCCTTTTTTGATCGTCTTAACCTTGTTTGACCAGATATTTCGACCAACCCTTTGATCTTCCAGGGTGCAATTTTGGCCAACCGGTAATTTATTGTCCTTCCTTAGGGGCTTAGCCCTTTTGATGTCTTATTGTGTGACCATGATATTTCGGCCTTGACCTTGCCAGATACCATAGCCTATACTCAGCCCTACACCTAGCCTAGCTCCACATAGCCTACACCCAGACTACACCTAGCCTTCACCTAGCCTACACCTACACCTAGCCCCACCAGCCTTCATCTAGCCTACACCTGCACCTATCCTACACACAGCCTTCACCTACGCTACACCTACACCCTAGGCCTACACCTAGCCTGCACCTAGCCTGCACCTGCACCTAACCTCCACCCCCGCCTTAAGCTCATCCAGGTAACTGATGCCTAACCTTTGGTAGGTATCTGTACTAACATGAGGTCATGTAGGTACCTGACCTGTATGGAACTATCTCTCCTAACTTATTACCACACGCGCGCCCACACACACACACACACACACACACACACACACACACACACACACACACACACAACACACACACACACACTTACACTTATACATACATTCACTATGACACTTACACTTACATTTACACGGTTCCCAATCACCGTTAAAGAGTATCTAGTGATGTTCCTAATTAGGTTCTGATGAGTATTAGAGGGACGTTGCCCAGAGTGAGTGCCAGTCGATGCCAATGAATGGCCAAGTGACAGTGCCAATGAGTGTCAAGTGCAGTGCCAATGAGTGCCCAAAAGTGAGTGGCCACATAGTGCCAAAGTGAGTTGCCACATCTATGCACAACTGAGTGCCACGGTTTTTCAAAGCCTTTCAGCCTCCCCTGCAGCCTAGAATAAGCCCTAATATGGGTGTCTTACCCCTACGTATAATAGGTATGAGGAATCGATCCCTCCGTGTATATTACAATCTTGCCTAGAATGCGTCCTACTATGAGCTAGTATTTTTATAACACACTTATAACCACGATAGAATATATATCTAAAAAGCTACACATTTTGAGACAGTGTCCGCAAGCGTTTCAGAGTCCGCGTCCGCAGGTGAGCCCGGTTCGCTAATGATAACTCCCCGCCGCGTAGGCCCGTCCGAGGCGCATCGATTCCGTTCAAATAGCGCCGTCCTTCTGTTTTTTTCCAGCAAGTGTTTTGTGCCCTTGACAAGGCGATCAAAAATTATATTATACAAATGACGTAAAACCGAACACAACAAAAGCAAGTATATGCGTCAACGTACAGACGCAAAATTACCCGCATAAGCAAGATACGAAAAATATAGAGATAGTAGGAGTGTCATATGTAAACCTATATCAAAGAATTTCTTCAAAGATACTATGAGAAATCATTCATTTGGGTTTACTACATGTACGAAATTTTATAAAAAAGTAACAATCATGACGTAATACTTTACAGAACCTTAGAGAGGACAGATAATCAGTAAATCAATAGAGGAAGTGTTACCAACACCTAACAGGAGGATTAGTAACGATATATAGTTTAATTAAATAACTGATATTATAAACTACAATGTTATTTTTACGTTTAATATACTCAAATAAATGTATAATTTATCTGCGATTTAATTATCTCACATTAATTTTATTATCTATACATATCCTTTAAAGCAGTTATATATCAGTTAAAATCAAATAGAGGTATTATACTTATATAAATTACCAAAGGATTAAAGTTAATGCATTATTAGTTTATACTTATTTTACTGCAATTTTATATTTTAACTCACATGTAATGTTATACTATCTTTATAACCTCATATTATTATTTAACAATTATATTTTCTTTTATATTTCTTGTTTATTTGTTTAATACTTTTTATTATTTTTATTATTATTTATTATTTTTATTTAAAAATGATAATGTAAGAAAAAACACACGCAGTGTATTTAAAACATTTTAAAAATGTACGAAATTTATTAAAAACATATTATGTTTTTACACTTAATTAAGCTCAATTATTCATTATTCACTTAACGAGTATATGTGGAGAAATTTGCGTTCCGAAGTTCCGAAGCTACATAGTCTTGTTACTGGGCCACAGAGTTGTGGTAAACCTTTCTATAATTTAAAAATTTTAAAGGAAATGGAAATTTTTGAACAAACCCCTGTAAAAATAATAATATTGGTGTATAATGTTTATTCCAGGAAAAAAATGAAAGAATTAAAGATGTTATTCAATTCAGAAGGCATATACGATTATTAGATCGCGGACAATATACAGGGACATTAAAAGTTATTGTATTAGAATGATTTAATGCACAAATTGAAATTGGAAATAGCAGAAGCGTTCACCGTTTATTCTCACCATCTAAATATCTCGCGTTGTTGCATAACACAGAATATTTCCACCAAAAAGCAAGCATTATCGAAGTGTTTTCTTTAAAACACTCTAGAAGAAATTTACATGTTTAGACAGGGAGAGAGACATTGACGTCAAAATTAAAATGATATACTGGCAACTCAGAATTATTTACGCACATTCAAAAGAAAGAGTTACTATAGAAAAGATATATAAAAGATTACTTCGATACCCCCACGTTATTTGTAGTGTGTGAAACTCACCCCAAAAACACAGCACAAGAGTGTACTACCGGACCAACATTCTCCTTATGAGATAGAAACTGTAGTATACCTAGAATATGGAGATGCCACTATTGCAAGTATTATCCTCTTATAAAAAATTTAAAAGACTAAAGACTTCTGAAATCTAAACTAATTAGTCAGACTGAGAAGTCCATCCAGTGTAATGCGAAGTCGTTATAAAATCTTATAAAAGAAATGTTCCCTTTAAAACAACATCAGAAGAGAGTTAAGCTCGCCGTTATAAGAAACATCATAAAAACCTCTCCCTCAACATAAAAATTTGAAAATAAAAAAGAGAAGTAACTTCAGAGAGCGAGAGGACATTTCCATACTCTTCCCGTTATAGCTCACTATACAACAAGTGTCCCCATAATGAAAAGTTGCGACTCTCATATAATGAGTATGAGAAAATGAAAGTATAATAATAAGCATCGTACAACGAATTAGTCCTCAGATTACATCATTCACAACCTCAATGATGCCAGTTAACCAAGCGCCGCTGCAAAATCCACAATCACAACCCCAATACTATGCAGATATACAACACAAGTTGCAATAACAAACCTCAATTCATATCAAACAAAACAAACAGTTGCTGTTCAAGCAGAAGCTATATTCAGTGAACGACTCATTATCTTTTCAACAGCCTCTACCTCCCAGCTTATATATTTGATCCTAAAGTTGAACAGATTAACAATTACGAGAAAGAAGTAGTACAGAGATATTAAATAGACATTAACACCATGAGAAAACGCAAATCAATTATACCAAGAAGCCATACAAAAAATTAAGATCTTAAAGACTGCATTTACATCCACCAACTACGTAAACGCTACCCGAAGATTGTAGAAATATACCTACCTGCAAGTAAAACTTGAATAAAAAATGCAAGATAAATTGAAAAAATATCCTGGAGAGAAGAGCTTAACCGATTAGAGTGCGGTAAATCTGGCAATAGCTTTATATAATATTTAAAAGAAACAATTATCTTTGAATGAAACAGGGCCAGATCGTAAATGATGATGAAATAGTTAAAGGAACAAATATAATATTGTGAATTTGATAGCTGATCTCTCACGTAACTGGAGAAAGGCCCTGATAAAAGGTGGAATGAGATCAAAACAAGAAACTTCAGACTATTAATTTTCCCCGAACTTTAAATCTAAATAACACAACAGGTTATAGCAGACTTGAGATTAAATCCCTATTACGCCAAAAAGAACCTGAACTCAAAGCCCCTCAGGACACATTCTACGCTTCAGAAATAAATTTAAACGTAGGTACCAGAGTAACACTGTGAAAAGCACCTTTTAATAAACATAGGTGGTTTAAGTCGTAAGTACGTATTAACAATATATTATATTTAGTCTGTAATGTTTGTATATAAATAAAATAATGTTATTTTTAAACCTTTTTCTTTATCCCTTTTAACTTTAATATATATTATATATATATAATATATATAATATATATATATATTATATATAATATAATATATATAATATATATATATATAAATATATAATATATATATATATATATATATATATACCTATATATAATATATATAAGTAATATATAATAATAAATATATAGCTAAATAAATAAATAGTCCAACATGGAGGCAAAAGGAGGTAGTTGATAAGTTTTACTTCAATCTGAGGGAACCAAATATTTGGGATTTACTAGGTTTGCTTTAAGGTATCCTAATATAGAGAAAAAAGAGTAAGAACAGCACTATTTGAGGGAAGAGGCATTTACTCTACAAAAACCTGTAAGAAAAAAATTCCTACACGGAAAAACCTTATCTCCGCCAGCTCGAACAGTATTTGGCAATAGATTATCGCGAAATGATAAATATATCTTAATAATGAAGGATTTCCCAATACATACTTTACTATTGACGTATACTCTAGAACTTGTGTTAGAAACCCTTAAAGCATAAAAATCAGCCACATTGCCACTGCCAGTACTTGAAATTATAGAGACTGAATGTAAGGCCCCTAAATCATTTTGGACAGATTCAGGAATGGAATTCAAAGGGCGAGAGTTTCAGGAGATGCTCTGGGAGTATGGTATAAGCTATTACAATACATTTTCAGTGAACAAAGCGGCATTGTTGAAAGAGTACAGCGTACTATCAAGAACGCATGCCTAGGTATTTTACTAAAATGAATACTTTTAAATATATTGATATACGGGACGATCTAGCTATTCAATAGATCTTACCATAAAACTATAAAGACAACGCCTTGAGAAATGTCAAAAACTAGAAGGCGTATAGCACATCTGGATGAAAAAGAAAACAAAATAAAAGATAATTCAGGGAATAAGGGGAATTGACTATGTAAAGTATCACGGACCGAGAAAGGTTTAAAGAAGGATATGAATCCGGTGGACTACGGAGGTTTTAAAGTGCACCAATATCGTTCAATTCCGACGTGATAGTTTAAAGTATATATTATCTGGAGGATTTAATGGTTGAAAAAAATAAAAAGGCGAGGGTTCTATAAAACAAAGAAATACCAAAAAGTTAGTTCAACCTGTAACTCACGAGTATTAAAATTAAAAAATATAAGGCTACGAGAGGTAAAGGAAAAAATAAGCAGTTATCTGAAGAGAATGGAGGGGTATCCGCTAAGTTTAATATTATACTAAAAAAGCAAGTGAAGTTGGAGAATCATTAATCAGTTGCACCCATAAATATAATCATGAGAGTGTAGACCACTTTTATTTTTAACTCTCCCGTCTTTTCAGCTCCTTGGATTTACATTCCTGATAATAAACTCGCTGATTCTACAAACTGTGTTAATGAATCCTATTCTGCTTGAAAGGGAGGTATACGAAAGTAGGATTATGTGAAATGATATTAAATACGGACATTGAAAATTTACCTCCGCATCTATTCTGAATGTACGCGTATACAGAAGTGTAGAATGTGTTGAAAATATATTACAAGTGGAAGATACTCGCTATCTGAAAAAGGACTACAATTGCAAAAAGGTGAATAGCGACAACATTTGGCTACAAGGAGCAATCTTCTTTGAGAATTGCCTCTGCGCCGAGCTATTTTAAATCGGTTGCCTGCTATTTCATTCATTTTAAAGCGACCTCTTTGATATCGAGTTATTATGTTGTAAGGATGTTGATATACAAAACTGATTTGCCTACCTATGAAGTTAAAGTAATAATATCTGTAAGATCAAAAAAGTAAGGTAAACCTGAGAGACCGTATGACACGTTTTCTCGAACGGTCACAGTGGCATCGAAAACATATACCGGCAAAACGGTTTATGGTGAGCTGGGATATACTTCATGAATCCTAACTAGTGAAAGCGATTAACTATCTGGGGAAGAACAACCGCATGATCGCACATGAACAAAAAGATAGCAGACGAGTACTGCATTAATACATGTACACCGTCCGAATGCTCAGCCACCCTTGGTATGGCTTAGTATATACCAAATATAATTACATCAATATGTACGGTAATACTAAAGCTTCCCTATTAAGAGTAAGTATATTTTCCCCAAGAGAGTAAAGTTATAACATTCCCTTATGTTCATTATCTACCTCTGAATAGAACAAATTTTGACTCGGTGCACGTGCATATAAAAGATGTAAGGAAATCCCTTCCCTTTACATACGGCGCATTTTTATGGCCCAAATGTTCATGATTAGAAAGAAACAGATGCAGTAATTACAGCATAATGAATTATATATATATAAGAGGTGTAGCCAGATATATTTTTCATTCATTAACATACTCTCACAGTGTAAAAATAGTATAAGAAAGACACTCCTGTAATAAAGGACGAAGAAAGGGTATTCAGAGGATCAAAAATGATGCCAGACGGCGTATTGGCCTTGGTGGATTTTTCCCAAAGCTATGGAGAAGTGCAAGGCCTCTACTCGGAGAGGTGGGGAGTATATAGGTAAAAAAGCTATTAAGAACAGCTTGCATACTATTCAAGATATTGCGGCAGGAAATAATCCACGTGCAGCATTAAAAAGACGTATTGCCGATGTTTCAGATGAGATGCTGGATGATAGTTGAAGCCGCTAAACATAGACGTAAAATGTCAGTACAAGGACGAGGTCAAGAAGATTGTTCGTAAAGAAAAAGACTAAGCGGAAAAAACCTCTAGAAGAAAAATAGTATTGATGTATTTGCTATTTAATTACTAACTGACAACTTTTATACGAGAGTGTATATAAGTAAGGTTTTCATGAAAATGTTCATTATACGCGCCAGAGCTCGCCACCGCAAGATGCATTTCCTTTCATCCTTCTGAGTCCTGATTGTGTAAGCAGTGAATGGATCTCTTCCCATAACCGCTACCACAGATTAGATCGTTAACGAATCCAAACTTTATCAGTATTAATCCTCTGCATCACAATTACCAATACAGATGTTCCTCTAGAGTTCAAAATTCCAGGTACTTCTGATCACAGTACTTAGATCCCTCTAATGAGTTTTTATATGTAAAAACGAAATTGACAAACCTGATGGTACAGATCTGCCTTCGGGTGATGACCATATATAGTATATACAGAATCAATTTTCCTGTATACATGTTTCACCCAGTGTTGAGAAGTCTATCTTACGAACTTCACACTAGGTGCATCAGCGGCTAATTACCCTTATAGAAGCTATATAGAACAATTTGTTAAATTATTCAGACGATGCTAAACAATCTCATCTCCCTCATCTCCAATCATGTGGTTTTTACAGTTTCAAAGATGAAGCTGCACATATAGATAAAGCAGCTAGAGTGATAAATAATACTTATGAATTACGGTCGATTAAATGGCGATATCCTCTCTCAAGAAAGACTCATTCTACCATCTGTAGATAGCAGATCATTTTATCACGATCAAATCCTAAATTTGCTCTTAAAATAAAAAAGAAGCCTACTGCCTACAGCTGTATGTCCAGAACCTTTTTTCAAACTGCTGGAGGCTTTTTCTCTATGTTAGAAAAGTTGAAAATTA